>JAECUM010001369.1:0-173295 GCA_016617855.1 Megalonaias nervosa
CTCTCTTCCAAAAAGAAATGTTTTCACTACCATGAACTCTGCCAAAGATTCACTTCCTTGAATCAGTGCTTTGCTGCCTCTTATGCCAGATTTTTTTCTCTTCCATAATGCTGTATTAGAGTTTTGAAGTGCAACATTCCCATAGTCTGCTTGTTCAGACATGGGTATCTTGAATAAATATAACCCGCATCCTGTCCATCCAACACGTACATCGAACTCGCACTCGACATCAAATTTGGGCTCAAAATCACACACTGGTATTTCCAGTGACATTTTTCCAATGTCCAACAGACTGATATACATGAAATTCATTGTCATCATAGCTATCACCAGCTAGTATTTGCTGACTGAAAACGTCGTCTGATGACAAACCCTGTTGTGATTCAGCCATTTTGGTTTCCTGTGTGGCCCTTATTTGAAACACGCATATGTAAAACTTCCATGATGAAAGTAAGGTTAAAACTACCATAAAATGCTTGTTCCAGGGCCCAATGAACCAATCAAATTTATTTTAACAGCCATTCATGTCGAACCGAAGTATCCAGCTATTTTAACGTTTGCCTTCCTGAATCTGGATGTCGCATCAAATGCTGCGATACTGCTACTGGCAGCGTGAATTACGTCGCAAAATGCACTTTTAAAGTTAAATGTGGAATAAAAATTGCATACTGTATCTGCGATGTTTACGTAATTTGCGGAACGCGTATCACTGTTTTAAAAGTACGTGAATTCGTACAAATTAGGTGCACTCGCGTGTTTTCTGACCCAATGTTTTATTCACGTTAGGCCACTAAGAGGGGGTTAGATGCGATTTTAAATATATAGATGTTTTTTTTTCTGACAACTCCACCAGCGATTTCTCATTTTGTTAACACAACCCACAACAGAAGTGATTTTCCTAATCAACCTTCCACTGTCAGAATCAAAATAGTTTGAAACACAACCTCATACAGAAGTTTTTTTGAAGTGCTGTCTCCGGTGGGGATATATGTTTTATTGGAACAGCCCTTAATGCAAATTAATAAAACACTGTTTGCTGTTGTTGTTGTTGTTGTTATAGGGTTTAACGCCATTTTTCAGCACAAGATAGGCTATACATGGCGGCCAGTATTAATGGTGGAGGAAGAACCCTGGAAAATCCGGGAAGAACCACCGACCCACGAGAAGCTACTGGCAGGCTTTCTCACGTACCCACGTTAGCCGAGCCTGGACTCGAACTTACGCAGACAGAGGTGAGATGGCAGTGATCCGTAACGGTCAGCGCTTTAGACCACTCGGCCACTCGGGGCCCCAAAACACTGTTTGCAATTAAATATTGCAAAATTTGCCAGAGTGAAATAATTGCAATTTCTTTCCAACATTTTGTTTTTGAGATGTAGTTTATGCTGTAAGTAAGTCTGTATTACAATGTTTTAACATACTTTACTTGCAATTCATAATGTCCAAGTCTTATTCTTATGCTTACAAAAAAAAGAGATTTATTATCTGATTATAACTACACAAGTAAAGGCAGCCATTGCTAACAATGGACTTCTGCAATAAAAACAAAGAGGTTACATGACTCATGTAATGTTATCTTTGGCACTTAAATTTCGAGTGTTGAAAAAATATGGATTCAAATAAATACATATATAAATAAAAACACGATTTACAAAATCGCAATAAATAATATAATGAAGTCAAGCTATTCAACAATCATTTAAAAAGTGCACAGATAACAACTGGAACAAGTGTAATAAATCAGCAGGAAACCTTCCATTGTTATTATTATTATCTGATGCTGCTTACTGTGCATTTATTTATATTTACATACCTGTCACTTTTTCAAAAGCCAAATAGCGAGATTGAATAAAATAACTGGGAAATTGGAATGTAAAATAGGAAGGTTTTTCACTAAATTTTTTTAAAGCATCATTTTCACTGAATATCAATGCATTTTCCGGGGTCCAATGCATGCAAAATTCTCAAAGGATGTGCCATTTATCACTGTGATGCACTTTATTTTCCCCCCAGGATATGTTTCCCTTTTTATATTCTGGTCAGCTGTGGCTAAAGTGCAAACAAACAAGAAAGCCAGTGCGACTAATTAACAGTTAATCTGCATCATTTCAGTTATCTTGTGAAAAGGACTGTCCCTCCAACATACTTCAAAGAAACTATGCTCTACAGTGTATGTAAGAGCAAGCAATTGATTGGCAAATAAATGATACCCTATTTTGTTTTAACTAACTTTGACAAAAGTTTGTGTGAATTCAAATTAAACAGTTCAAATCTGCAGTCTCAAGCAACCATACATGAGGCAACTATTTTTCCTACAGTTTATATCCCTCTTTATTTCCTTACTGTGAACTCATAAGACATATAACACTTTTTATTAAATAACATTTATTTAGAATTAGCTTGGGGGGGGGGGGCACATATGCTCGGTGGTATGTTTTTTCATTCCTTTTTTTAATTTAATGATGGCAAGTAATATTTATATATACAGTACAATAATGCCAGGTGACTACTTTTTTCATCACTGAATGAATGGTGTTGAATGGTATGTCAATATGAATTATGTTTAAATCGTTTATGCATGAAATGAATTTGGTTATTTTAGCTGCATTCTGAGATGCCAACGTGAAAATCCAACGTGAAACAGATGCAGATATCATTCATCATATTGAGCAGAAAGACTTATAGCAACCTTAAAAAGTCTTTTGGTAAAAACCCCATGTCAATATGACTTTCCATTAAGGAATGCTGTGGAATTCCATTGAGTTAAAGCAATTCATACATAATCAGGCAGTTTTCCAAATCTCGTCTAGCTAGTTTGTACCTTGCAGTTCAGTGGCAGCTAATTTCAAATACTGACATTTTAAAATGGGACAGAGCTATGGTGTTTGATTATGGAAACTTTTCTATAGGTAATTCATAAATTAATAATATTTAGTCATGATGCAGGGTTGCATCTATGGGTTTTGTAAAGATGGATGCTTGAACCCAATGAACATGCTCAAACAGAGCAATATCATGTATGATAAGTGTATTAGATTCTCGTGTTTTGTATATCAAAGTGTAACGCTTTATGCATATAATCAGTTCTGGATACTACCGTATAACACTAAATACATATCATGCATTCTGTATATTACAGTATAACACTTAAAACTGAAATAAAAATCTTTTGTTTTCTAACAACATGGGCTGCAAATCACGTCACTCCATTCTTATATCTTAAAAAAAAACCATGATGTGAATATAATGTTTGTCACACAATAGCTGTTGTGAATGTAGTTCTAGGATTTTCACTACTACACATGTGCCAAATTTACCCCTATATGTATCCTATCATTTTCTTCCTATATATATATATATATATATATATACATACACACACACACACACACACACACATACATACTTATACACACAGATAGATAGACAGATATGAATTTTTTCACTACCAGGTTTTACACACCAACTGCAAGGCATTTAATTTTTTTTTGCCATTTCAAGTTTTTTTTCCTTTCTGAATTAAAGGAGTACTTTTTTTCCTTGACAATGGATGGAATCTCAGTTTCAGTGCTGCCACCTTTAGACACATCATCACTGGTAATGTCTGACATGTAATTAGACTGAAGATTTGTTTGTTCACTGTCACTGTACATATTGACAGGAACTGACTCATTAGAAGTATTGCAGCTAAAATAATGACAAAGGGTCTTAGTTTTGCCCGGTTTTTGCCATTTAACATATTGTCCTGCCCAACTAATCTCAACATCAAACATATTCTCTCCTGACTTTTGCTAGTAGCAAATCAGAACTGAGCATATGACATGCAGAAAATATGACATGATTCAAAACAACATAATAATAACAAATCCACTGCATGACAACCAGGATTTCTTTTACATGAAAATATTAAATATTAGCAATACAGTGCATCTTTCACAAAAAACAACACACACTTCTTACTTTCTGCGCAAGTTTGCTTATGGAATTGAAAATTTAGCAGGAAATCTTAAATTTGGTAGTGGGTTGGGGTGGGTAGGTGTCACAATTGTGTATCCTTGATGTTTTTAGTGGTTTCATGCCATTTTGCAGCATCCAAGAGATTATAAATGGCTGGCAGTATATTTGGTGAGGAAGAACCAAGAAGAACCCTGGGAAAAACCACAGACCAAAGGGAACCTACCTGCAAGCTTTCTTGCATACCCAAAAGTCAGCAAAGGGGTAAAATTAAAAGTGGGCAAAGAAGATAATCTTTCAGATGAAGTAGCCTACCCTGTCCAGTTCATCATGGAGCCACTCTACAGCATGTGTCCACTTCCTCTTCAAATCTCCATTAGTATGTAACATGCTAGTAGCTGGAGTACAGCTGCAACAGAAAACACAAATGCTTGCTGAACGCTGACATTAAGGAATAAAGTAATAATACAATTTATGAAAAAAGTGCTTTAAGTTTTCCTGAACCTGCCACTAGAATAAATAAGTAAATATTGCCACCAGATCAGACAGCAACAGAAAAATACTTGCTGGCCTGAGTAAGAGTGGTGACTGAAGTGGGTTCAGGGTCAAGTACATGCCTGGCTGGCCAATTGTACTTGACTAGTCATTACATTCAGTTAAACAGCCACACACATTTTACAAGGCACAATATTATACAAAATACAAGATAATACACAAAATCTGTATAAAAACACTTATCAATTTTATTAAAATTGGAACATTTTATGACAGGAAAATTGATTTCATTATGAAATAATCTAAATTTCACAGTGGTATAAACAAGTATAGATATGTAATATAGTAGCACAAGGCCACATTACGGTGCACTGTAACAACACTCATCTGTGATCATAAAAATCATTTGCTGATTGTGCAGCAATAGTAAATATGTTTTTCTATGCCATCTGAATCGGCATGTATGGATGATCAAAATCTGGATCTTGTTCTATTATCACCTTTTGTACAGCATTTACAAATCTGTAATATGAATCTGTTTTCAACTTCGACATACACCAGGGCAGAATGATGGATTAATTTGTACTGCACACACTTCATCCCATACAAATGAACAGTAAGCAGAGAAGACCTCCGAATGTATTTCTGGTTGACTACACTTTTCATGGATGCTGAGACTGATGCACAAGGAAACACATTTGTCCTTACCAATGTTGAGGTGAGGCAAAAAACAGGTCAAGTACCCCCAATTTGGAGGGGTGTTAGAAAAAACAGGGTACAATGAAAACAGAGAGGGTGCCTGGATATAGGGGTTGGGTGTCCAACTTGATATCTAGCTACACCAGCAACAATATTTGCACAAGAAAATATATAAAAGAATTATCTGCAGTAATGATATTAGTGAACCTGTGCACAAAAGTGAAGACTTACTGAGTGAAGAGTGCCACCAGCATCTTGATGCATTGATAGGCTCTCTTCTGATAGTGACTCTTCGATCTCTGGATGGTGTCAAACAGGCCATCACGGTCTTCTGGAATTCCTGTGCAGTAAGGGGAATGCAACAATTACACTTTATAGTAAACTCTTTGATATTAAGCACACCAGATGCTAATGGACTCTTTCAGAAATCATAGGCTGTACCAAATTTTTCAACTTTCTTTTGACAATATTTACTTATCACAATACGCTACAAGTTCATCTACTACCTAAAAAACCCCTTCCAAGCTCACTCCAGAGTATCTTTTACTTTTTCCACTAGCCACTGTAAACATTATTGTGCAGAAAATAAATTCTGACTAAAGTGATCTTCACTTGACTTCTAACTATAGATTTTTTTTGCAATCTTTGATCTTTACATGTGAACTTGTAGTCTTTTTAAAATTTAAGTTTTAACTTTTAATCACCACTATATAGCCAGTATTGTGCTGACATACTGTGAAATGGTGTATCTACCTACTTTGCCCACACACACACCTACCTAATGTGAAATATAAGAGCATAAAAAAAAGGAACGCAACTGAATATTCTTTTCTATGATATGAAAGAACAGCATCAATGGGATTTGTGATCTAATGGCTGAAAAGAATTTGTAGGAAAATCAAGATAAGACCATTTCATCCTTTTAACTAGAGTGTTGAAACCTCTGATATTTTTCAATGGCAAGATTTTTAAATTAAAAGCTGTTGTGGACATCATGGAAGTAAGGTTAGAATTTTTTCATTTAGGACTAACAAGACATCACAAGAAGTTTTCATGCTGAAACTCCTTCCTGATATCGATTTTCATTTTGGAGGGGTAATGATAAAAAAATTTCAAGATGGTTGCCATAGTGGCCATACTGAATCTCAAATTGACATGTTCATTTAGTATCAATAAAACATCATCAAGTCTTTTGCTGAAAGTGCAATGTCAATGTGACCAGCCATCTAGGAGAGGGGCCCCCGAGTGGCCGAGTGGTCTAAAGCGCTCACCGTTACGGATCACTGCCATCTCACCTCTATCGGTGTAGGTTCAAGTCTCGGATTCAGCCAATGTGGGTATGTGAGAAAGCTTGCCAGTAGCTTCTTGTGGGTCGGTGGTTCTTTCCAGGGTTTTCCTGGGTTCTTCCTCCACCATTAATACTGGCCACCATGTATAGCCTATCTTGTGCTGAAAAATTGCATTAAACCCTACAACAACAACAACCACCACCACCATCTAGGAGGAGTAGTGATGACCATTTTCATTTATAGCCAACAAGACATCATTAGAATTAATTCACTGAAAACCCCATGCTGATATGACACTGTATTCAAGAGAAATAGGGATAAAAGATTTTCAAGATGGTCACTTTAGCAGGCATATTGGCTGTCCGAGTGGTACCATTTTCATTTAGGACCAGTATCATAAAAAGTCATTTGTTAAAACCCCAAAGTTGAAACAATCATCCTTTCAGACGCAGTGATAACAATATTTTAAATATGGCCACTGCGAGTCTGGTCCACCACAATCAGCTTTCATCTTTAAACTCTACTTCCAGTGCAATAAAGTTGCCCCAGTGTTTGTCAATGATGAGATTATGGGATAGACCAATAAAGGTGTGATGAACAACTGATAACATTGAAATCACCTTTTGTGCTGAGATTATGCAAGTCTTTTATAAACTAGAGAGATTTTATTTTAGATGTTCATTTCTGGTAAGTACATTTTGAATGCAAAATTGCAGCCAGAGAGATAAAATGAGCAAATATTACACAGGTATTAAGTATAATTCTGTTTGTTCCGAGATGTTGCATGCAACAGACTATAGCTTTGCTTTCAGATCAGGTCACTTACTATCAAGTTTATCAAACTGATTCTCTGTCTCAAAGTTTAAACAATTATTAATTACTGTAATAGGTGAAATCAGTGAATAAACAATCTTCACAAATCATGCCTGAAAATATATTATGGTCTTGATTCCACATAAGACATATAATAGTATTTCTAATACATAAACCCATATCTTTTTGAATCCCTATATTTTAAGACAATCAAAAATATAATAAATATTTGGCAGCTGAAAATACTGAGTAAAGACTGTAATGTGTCATATATATATATATATATATATATATATATATATATGAAATGTTGACCACTTAACAAACATATTATTCTTACTTCCAACAGAACTTGTCAGTACTGGCATTATGAACAGACTATGATGTATATAGCTCTGGTATGTTATCAAAACACAAAAAAATAAATAACTTGTGCAAGGAACAGAATGTAGGTCACTGAGACCTTCTTTCCTTACACATGTAAAATAGAAACAGAGATGTATACAACTATCCAGATTGTCACAAAGACCTGTTTTTTGCAAAAAGGATGCAGAAGTTATTAAGATGCATCCATTCTCGAAGTTTCATGTATCTAGGTATAACAGTACACATACTGGGAGCAGAAAACTTATTTGGTCATAACCTCAATCCCAAAAACGAACCTAAGCTAGTAAAATGTGAAATCAAGATCACAGTGACCTTTCATGGTGAGGGTATGGTACTAACAAAGATGCATGCAAACATCTAGTTTGATTTTAACAGAACATGTGGAATAAAATTAAAACAACAAAAATTAACCAGTCATTTAAGTGTGAAATAAAGGTCAGTGACCTGCTTTGTGATGACCTAGTTTGTGATGAGAATGCAGTACAGTGGTACCCCTCTTATATGGCCACCCCTTCTGCACCGGGACAGTGGCCTTATAAGATGGGTGGCCTTTCCAGAGGGGGAGTAATTTTTTTGTGAGAAGTATATGTAATGTATGTAGTAAGAAAGCTATATACTTCAAAGCATTTAAAAATATCTTCATTTAATATATTTGTTTAAAAGTAAAGTTAATTATCAAAAGCTTCTTCTTGTCTTAAGAACAGACTTATTTCAGCTGAATATACATTAATAAGTCTTATTCTTGACGTAAGCGCGATATGCAAGCAGGTATTGTTGCCATACACATTTCAAAACCATTAAAAAATGTCATTTAAATCTTGGTACATACATAATTCTCTTTCCATTTGCTCCATTTTCCCCTGCTGCTGAATAATCTCCTTATCGGTTACGACATTGTTTATTCAAGTCTTTTCAGCATAAAATTGTTTTATTTGAGTCTTTCCTACATAAAATTGTTCTGCAATTCCCCCTTCCCATCCCTCAATGTCATCGAGTAGAATAACTAACTTTCTTCAAAAGTAATACGTCTCAGTTTATGTGATGACATGTTAATGTTTGGTAATGATTTATTCGGATGTTGCTAACTGTATGCGATTTAATTATGCAGACAAAATTTTGTAGTGCAGACGAAATGCCTTCTTCGTAAAGGAAGTAATAGATGTATTGTCATGTGATTTTTCGGTCTGGTTGGTACCCTGTTTTGTTCAAGGTTAATTTCTGTGTGTGTGTTAATCCACAAAATCTATATTTAGCCTATGCTGACCATGTTATGATCTTGACAATTACGTCTGGTTGTAATCATCAAAGAGAAGAACTTGACAGATGTGTGAGGCCCAAAACTCTATCACAACATTGTTGGGCCCATTTCCTGTAAACGTCGGCTTTTATAGATAATGATATAATATTAAACTTAGTGTTACATGTACTTCAGCCAACACTTCTTTCAGTAATGGAAACCTGACACTGGGAGACAGGTACCGACAGTAGAGATAATCTGATTACTTACGATATGAATTAATTATTGGTTCTGGATACATTTGAAATAAAAAGTGGCTGCTTGTGAGGGGAACATTTTACATATTTGTACTAATATGCTGGCTGCTGGTTGTATTAGAGGGGTGGCCATTCTTGAGGGGTACTTTTGAACACAAACTCATCGGTGCCTAGGGATTCTAGCCGTAAGAAGAAGGAGGCCACTGGTCAGGGTGGGTCTTCCAGGAGGGGGACCACTGTCCTAACAAAAAATGCATCCCCTTACCAATGCATAAAATGCAAATGCTTAGCCAAAAATATATAACTGATGTACTGGTATATACAATGTTAGATGCTGACAGCATGGTAGTACAAAAGCTTACCTCTACTTTGCAGAGGTGAGTTAAAAAAAATGTTCACATCTTTTGACTTGTTTAGCAATAGAAGTGATAAGGGTTATCTGCTTACCAGGCACATTTCAGATGTTAGCAGTCTCCCCTTTGGACCAAGGGACTGGTGCCAAACCTAATCAATCATCAGTTACTAATGGAGCAGGTATGCATGCTCTTTGAGGGATGTAACTGTGAGGAAGACTTGGAAGGGTATGCATGTACAACTATCCCTTAAGAACCAGGGCATAACTTTATTTCCAACCACCTAAATTTCAGTTTCCATCCATCATAAAATATCATGTGACGTATCAGTTGCTTAGATTTTGGCATTTTAGCAGTGGGAGATAACACACACTTAGACATCTTAACAAATTTTATGCACAGAAACCAAACCAACCTCATTTTATGCAAATTGAGCTCTCTAGTAATCCAATTATAATCAATTAAATCTGTAATCCTGTCCTAATCACTTCTGATTACACACAGTATGGACTATAAGCCATCTTTACAATTTTCACCAGCAAAACAGAACCTACCCTGTTGAGAAAATTGAAGTAATGACAAAACTGTTTTATGTTTACTGAGCACTTTAGTAATACAATTGTAATCAAAATAACGTTTTTATTATGTTTGGACTAACTTTTGATCACATGTAGTATATTCCACGTCAACAAACTTCAAATACTGAAACCAATTTTGAAACCAACAGACCCTACCAACAATCACAAGGATGTTCCTTGTTTTAAGCTGATTGAAATTAGCAACTAAACTGTCTTGCCCTGCTTAAACCAGTTCACAGTTGCATGATCACTTGCAGTATTTCCATAAATTATACTATATGCATTGTGTGAAAAAGTGGGGAAAAAAAGTTTTCAATGATAATTTTGTGTATGCAAATTTCAATGAGTGATTGGAGGAATGGGAGACCTCCCTCATCTCAGGAGGAAAATGTTCAAGTCAAGGAGGTTCTCATTTACACAGTTAAAACAATTTGTATTTGGTCACTTGATGGGATCGAGCACTAATCACTCTCTCCAAGGGGAGAGGCCCTGAGTGGCTGAGTGGTCTAAAGTGCTCACTGTTACGGATCATTGCCATTTCAACTCTGTCTGCGTGGGTTTGAGTCCCTGGCTCAGCCAATGTGGATATGTGAGAAAGCTTGCCAGTAGCTTCTTGTGGGTTGGTGGTTCTTTCTGGGGTTTTCCCGGATTCTTCTTCCACCATTTATACTGGCCGCCATGTATAGCTTATCTTGTGCTGAAAAATGGCGTTAAACCCTACAACAACAACAACTCTCTTCACGGGGAGACCTCTCTTGTCTGATTCTGCCTAGGCAAGCAAACAGCACTTTTGTGGTGAATCAAAATTTAGTTAGAGAGAGCTGGATTTTCAATTTAGTGGCTGTACTCCTTATGTATGAAAATTGGGGAAGGCTTTACGTATTATGACTGGAGAGAGATGGATTTGCAATTTAGGGGCTGTACACCTTATGTATTATGAGGGCTGTTCCATTTAAACATACATGGTACTCAGGGAAGGCAGTTTTTAAAAAATATATACCAGGCTACTTTGATTTCAGAGTTCATATTAGAATGATAAGAAGATTCTAAATTACATCTATGGGCAAGTACCCCACTTTAAAAGTGCCTTCCCTGGGTCCCATATATGTTTTAATGGAACAGCCCTGACTTGAGAGCTGGAATGCAATTTAGTGACTGTACTCCTTATGTTTTATGACTGGAGAGAGCTGTACTCCATTGTATTATGATTGGGGAGGGCTGGATTTGCAATTTACTGGCTGTACTCCTCATGTATCATCTTTGCGGAAGGCTGGATTTGTAATTTAGTGGTTGTACTCCTCATGTATTATCACTGGGGAGGGCAAAATTTGCAATTTAGTGGCTGTACTCCTCAAGTATTATGACTGGGAGAGCTGGATTTGCAATCTAGTGGCTGTACTCCTTATGTATTATGACTGGAGAGAGCTGTACTCCTTGTGTATTATGATTGGGGAGGGATGGATTTGCAATTTAATGGCCATACACCTAATGTATTATGATTGGGGTGGGTTGCATTTGCAATTTAGTGGCTGTACTCCTAACATATTATGAATGGGGAGGGCTGGATTTTCAATTTAGTGTGAGTGGGTGTGATTTTGATTTTGAACAGCTTTATCATTTTTTTTCAGTCATGTCACTAATGATGTAGGGCTTGGCCATCATGCTGCAGACATGTAGCATCATGTCCGACCAAATCACATTATCCTGACACCAGGCCTACCAGTCCTAACTCTAACCTCTTAATGCTGAGCACCAAGTGAGGCAGCTGCAATTACCATTTTTATGTCTTTGGTACGACTCAGCCGAGGTTCAAACCTATGACCTGCTGTATCCAAGGCATGCAATTTACTGGCTTACTCCTAATGTATAATGATTGGGGAATAAATCTTAAGAAGAAACCTGTAACTGTCTATAATGGATACTCACAGAAATACTTATTAGTTACTATATACTTGTCACAAATTTCCAATATTACTGTATATAACGAACATTTCATCTCGCCTCAAGGGGTATCTTGGAGGCTTTTAAGAGCTTAATATTTTGTTTGTTTGTTTCTTTTTTTTAATGATTGACCACTCATAACAGATGTCGATGCTAAGCCTCAAACACACAATCACTTGGTCCAATGTGCAAGCCATATGACCATGCTATATAACTGCCAACTCTTCAAAAGCATGGACCAAACACTGGCTGCACAAAATTTAGGTAAAATTGTAAATTTTTTAAATTTTGAAAAATTGGACAAAAATTATAACTAAAAGATAATTATTGGACACCAACTGAATATTGTCCAATGTGAAAAAGAAAACATCCACAACAAAATCTACACAAGATGACATACTCCTCCTTCCCTTCCAGCTGTCTACCATGCTCCTATTACAAACAAGGCTTACTTGGCTGATGAAGCAGTCAGGGTAAAAAGAACTTAACAGAATGTTGGTATAGCCAAAAGTAAAGGTTTAAAACATCTAGAATATAGGAATGACAAAGCAATTTTCAAAAATACAGGATTTTATAGGAATATATATTTCTTATAGGAATTATAGGCTGAATATGATCGATGAAAATAATAAAGATTTGTTCCAAATTGCAGGGACCACTCACCTTTCAGTGCATTGTGTATCCTATGATTCTGCCAAGAGTCTTCAAGCATCAGCATTTGAAGTAACAGGTCCAAGTATGGCCGTAACTCATATGTATAAGAGTATGCAACCTGAAAAATATAACAGCATTGTTACATTCCTTGAGCAGCCAGGGTTTATAGTGAATACCATACAGAATAATAAGCTGTCATTAACATGACTAATTTGCCCACTGCCAAAGTGCGGATTGGATACAAATGACACAAGTGTGCACAAAACAGACTGATGTTTTGATTGGTCTACCAATGAACTTGTCCAAACTCCTGCCGATATAAGCTTCACACGTGACTTGGTTCAAAGCTAATATCTGTGGAAGGTTCACATGGTTGTGACTTTGTAATGCCAATCGCTGAAGACCATAACTCTAAGATGTACAGAACAAGGTCATCATTCAAGCTTCAAATAAAATTTTGTTGAAACTGGATAATAAACGAGTAGACTAAAGTCTTCATAAGGTTATTCATTAATAGGAAACCTGCCAAGCATATCAAGACCTTTTCAGTATGGCATTTAAAATCTTTCTGCAAGGTAGACCATTGTTAGTAACATATACAAATATCATGTACTACTTTTGGAAACATGCATTTATGAAGTTAAGATGTGTGGTCTGAGATTGAGCAGCAAAGGAAAACCTTAAGGCATCTTTGGAAGATCTCCAAAACTGATGCAATCTTTGTTGTTTGTATTTAAAGTGCCAACTGCAATCATGTCTCCCACCATGAGACATACTCAATTCAACATAAAATTATATCCAATAAACAAATTTGTTGCCTCTCCTGCTTTGTTTCCACAAATCTTAACAATCTTTTATACTTCTATGCAGACTCTTTAAACATTTCACAAGGCTTACTGTCCCTTTTGTTTTATGTGTGTTTTTAATTGTTAGATGCCACTTCTTGAAAATGCTGAAAGCAACAGCTTCATCATGCAGACACTTTACACAAAATATACTGAGCAGTTTAAAGTATCTGAGGTACTCCTAGTAAAGTCAGACTGTTTTCCTGACCAACTCCACTGAATCTAATATGATACCCAGATCCAGATCAAACATGGACAAGTCAATACCCAGATTTGCCAGCAATGATCATACTTTTGCAAGCTTTCCTATTATTCCACAGGTCTGTAACTTAAGGTTATTTCAGCAAGACTTGACGTCCAACCGTATGGGTTGGCAGGTCTGGACCATTACCTATTCTACAATGATCCAGAGCCTTAAGTATCAATACAAGAGGCTCAAGTGGGCCTGAGATCACTGACTTGGCTGCTATCTATCCAACAACCTAATGCAAGGCCAGTTCACCAACAAACCTGGGTTTGCATAATGCTTTCTGATAGAGTGTATGAATTCTGTAGTAATGGTCACTATATTGGATCAGCATCATTTGTGCAAATCTAAAAGGATGCATGCTAGGACATCCTCTTAAATTCAGTTAATTTGAGTTGACCCACTTTTTAGAAATTATTTAAAGGTTTTTATTTTAGTAACAATGTCCATACTGAATGTCAGATCAGCATCTTTTTCTGCAGAAGTGAATGGTATTATGTCAGGAAGCTTTCCGTCAAATGTGTACAATTTCTATTCCACAGTTTCCGAGTTGTTTTAAAGTTTTTCTATTTTTAGCAGCTGTGGCCACATTTGATGCTGTCATATTTGGTTAGTAGTTTGTGATAAGCTGCATAATGGGTTGTCTATTTTAGTAATGGCAACCATATCAGATGATGGATAGCATCACTTGTACAAAATGTAAAGTTCTTCATCCTAGGATAAACATTTTTGGAACATAACCTTTTGTTGGCACTACATAACCACTTTTATGCTGAAGTGCTGTAAAGCACTACTATATACATACATAACAAATTTGGTTGGATTCCATGAAGTCCTTCAAACACTACATAGTGGAAACTAAATTTTGTGACATGTATGCTGTGATAGGACAGGATTGATGGACATGGGTACACTACATGACCCCTCCCTAGATCTGGCAGGGCATAATAAAAGCAAAATTTTTTGTGCTAACTGGTCAGGTTATATAATGTAAGAGTTCAACCTTACGCAGATAATCGATCTTGACCAATCAATGTAAATAAATTTAGCTTTAATTGGAATTACAGCCACACTCACCTGCCAGAGGAGTTCACTTAGCACAGTTGATGAAAAATGTGGGTTCTCCCAACAACAAAACTGAAAATAGATAACAGTATCACATTTAATATTTCAATATGCTTTAGAACATGGATACACAAGAACAAATTAACATACATGTACTACAGGCTTAGTGATGTAGAAAAGGCTTGATGTGCTCTCATGCATATTGCACATTTTAAAGGAGTTCAGTTGATATCCCAAGTTTTACTTCATAATATAGGGATTTGCCCCTTTGTTGACGTTATCTTTGTTCTGGATATTTTATGGATATTTTGTTGACGTTATCTTTGTTCTGGATATTTTTATGGATACCTAAACTAACTTGGCACTTCAAAGCCAAGATTGTGCCAATGTGCTGTAAAGCCAGTCATACAAATTTACATGGTTCCTGTTAAATACAGACTGAACTCTACAGACAAATTTTAATACATTCAAATAACTAGACTATTTAATTTACTGTAACAAAAAACCATACAGACCTTGCTCTACAGTGAAGCACTACTCCATTTAACGGCATCAGAATAGGCAGAACACCAAGTGTGGGTGGTGGGATATAGTGACTAAGAAATATGGACCCTATGCCAAGTTTTTAAAATGGAAGAAACATCCATAGATTTCTCTGCATAATTTAGAGTAATGGCAAAAACAAAAACAAAAACAAAAAAGAACCCCCAATACAACTATTTTCAATGTGTTCATTACAAAGGGCCCCGATTACTATAATCTGCTTAGCAGGGCTTTGAAGAAAGAAACAGGTATTGGTATTCAGCGGCAATAGCTTTTCTACACGAAAACGACGAATGATGGAAATTAAACTCATTCAAATTCTCCTCTACAGGTGCCTGCCCAACTGGATCGAAATCCAACAATCCTTGATAAAGTAATGCTGCAGAAGCCAAAATCAAATGGGTCAATTTCTGATGCATATAGGATATTTTTTCCACAATTTTTGTAAATATTACACAAGATACTTCCCATCTTGGTGTTGTGTTGAAACCATCTGTACTGTAATGACCAAGAGTTCTGAAACTTTACATGAAATTTTGGCTTCTTCTTTTGACAGTTCATTTAACCCAACATCTGACATAATTTTTGAATTATCCTCCTCTGCATTTTGAGGAACTCCACATCATCCTTCACTTTTACATTCCACCATTCACTTTGCATATTCACTCCAACACTGACTTGAAGCCAGAAGGAATCAGTAATTTTCTACACTGCCATGTTCCCACATGCACAAATAAGAAGAAAGGGCCTCAACTACAAAATCCATGGAAGTGCACGTTTCTTTTGTTATAAACAACTGGTGAGATTTCCAAGCATCCAATTGTATTTAGCTATCTCCATACTTTGGAATTTTGATCAAATAAGTATTCTCACTTCAGAAGTTTTATAGATTCTTATTTATTCAGTTTATTGTAATAGTTAAATAATAATTCTATAGGGTGCAGGGTGCATTTTTATACATGTGACTTTGAACTAATTATTAGGATTTCTCTCCAAGTGCACAAATTTGTATAATTTTTGTGTGATTTGTGCACTTGCATGCCCTGGCATCATCTCTGTTAAACTAGTGTCCTTTTAACATAATATTTAGGACACTCATTGAATAATACAATTATTCAACTTGTTTCATGAATTTCATATCAACTAAACACTCTTATACCATCCTATGTTTAATCAACAAGTAAATGAGCTTCACTATACCCGGAGTAGCTTAGTTGTATCTTCATTATTGTTACAGTCTTCAATAAGCTTCTTGACATAACTTGTTCGTGAGAACAACATCTCAGCCACTTGTGGCTGAATTTGCAGAAGTGGTGGTTGAACATCTCCATGAGGGTTAGGCAATGGTTCCCCGTTCTGAAATGCCAAAGCAAGAAATGAACTGAATAAAATCATCAACAAAATCAACTGAAATAACACTGTGACTCAAACAGATAATGGTAGAATTAATATGCACACACTCTTGCTCAGTCAATCATATACAAGATTACCTCATTAATACATGTAAATCTTGGTCATGCTCAAATTCATCCAATATCTTCATAATATAAGACTATTTAAGAAGTTTGATAAAAAAATCTATCAGAAATATTGTTGCTAGAATGCTGACAAGATCAGCCAATCAAGAGCAAGGTCTAATAATATGCATACATTTCACTCATTACCATATGCAACCAAGACCTTGATGATGTATGCTGCTTTACCATTTGATTAAAATCTTATAAATGAAAAATAGCCTTTGGGGTCATAAAAAGTCTCCATGTCAGATACAAGACCACCTCATAAATATAAGCAATGGTCCCAGTGATAATGTAGATAACATTGGCCTATTTTTGTGATGAGCATGTAGTACTCATAAAGTTTCATGATTTCAGTTGGAACAGTATCTATACAACGTGCAAAAATACCCAAGCTCAAGATAAAAACTTAACCAAGAATGTACAATTAATGTTTGTGTATGTAGAAAGTTAGTCCCCAGAGAGTGGTGTTTATGAAACCCACTCTGAACATTTGCCTAGGACCTAGGAGGAGATAACTAATGAGATTCAGGGATGCTGCACACATATATACACTTTAGCCTGTGTGGACATTGACAATGACTTTTGGGAAGCACAATCGCTTACTGCTAATTCACAGAGTGAGCTAAACAAGATAAATGCAATCTTACAAGACGAGAGCTCAGTTAATATGGAGCAAGAAAATAAAGTATGATTTACAGCTGACAACAGTAGATGCAGAAATTCCTGTACAAATCAACCATTTCTGCAGGGCAATGAGGGTAACTTTTGCAAAGTGTTATGGGTAACATGGTTATTAGCCTTACTTCTCTGCAATGATTTTCATTACTATAGGGGTAGAACTGATCAAGGTACCAGTTTTACCCACAAAACCATGCTGAAAATTAAACATTATCAAGGTTCCTACATCAAAATGATTTTTAGCTTCCAGGCATTTTCCAGGAGATTTTAAGGAGAAAATGACAAATTTCAGGAGTCATTTTTAAACTATGTTAAGTTAAGACACAATACTGCTGTGAAAGTAACTTTTCTTATAATTATATATACAGTCAAGGATAAACTGATCAAAATATTCCACATTTCAAAACTCAAGGGTTATATAATTTTACACAGCAAATCAGGTGCCTACAGTCCACCTATTTCTTTCACTCAGTGTTCGTTTCAAGCTTTTTAACAGCTTCTTTCTTCCTATGAGCATCTCAAGGCATTTGACTCGATTAGATATTTATGAGACTAAGTGTTCTCTGCTTTCCCTGCAAAATTTATCTGCAGTATCATAAACTGATTATATGTACTTTTCAAGTTTTACCTTCTTTGCTTTCAAACATTCCAGTTAAGCAAATTCATCATTTCTCTTCCTTTTTAATGTTTTCTTTTTCTCTTCTGCTGCCATCTCCTCCAGATAAGCCCTGTATTTGGACCATGCACTTGCAGCCTTCATAAGCATGGCACTTGTAACTGATGTTCCCTATATCTCCAATGCTATTCAAATGGTCACAAATAGACCTCTTAGCAACCAGACTCTTCTGCATGTTGATAGTCATTGTCCATTTACACTAAAACCTCTTTCAACCTAAGCTTGACCATCACAAAGCAACAAGATGGTTCTGATGACTGACCAAAGATTAGCATATGCAGAAAGCTGCCCAATGTGATCACAAACAAAATGTATCCATGCATTTCAGTGCAGAAAAAGTTAATCGATGACTGTGCATGCATACAAATGACTAGGCATGTGTGCAAAAATCTCTTAGTTACCAGGCTCAATCATGTCTACCAATGTAATATGACGATTACTGCAAAATCTTCACAGCAAAGTTGCTGAGGAAAAATAAAGTATTTTTTCTAATAAAATTTTTATTCTAGTTTTTATTTTAAATATCAAATTTCAGGACATTTAATGAATAAAAAAGTAATATTGAAGGAGGTTTCCATGATATTTTCATTTTATTCAAATTCCAGTTGGATTCCAGGACCTCCTTAAAAATCAGGAGGGTGCAGGAACTCTGCATTATGACTTGCAATAGCTGGTTTATACAGGAATTTCTCCACCATTCGTCAATGGCAACAAATTCTAATCCAACTGAACCTGACATTCATTTACAGATTCAAAAACACAGAGCTTTCATGTCATCAAGGTCTGTACTTCTTTTTTCTAATCTGGTGAAAGACTTTTTCAGAAAACCTGAATGATACACCCATTAGACCATGATGAAATGGACATTAGTTAGGATCATCAACTTCCAGGCAGTGCAAGCTTATCAAGCCTGCAAACTATTCATAAAGTACTATAAATTTGTTTGTTTTGTGTGGCAGCTATTTTCATGGATTTCATAGTTGTTCTATGCCATGAGTTTTAAGGCATGCCTTGTTTATCACCAAAGACAACAGGACCCCATTCCTCAGTTACAGACCTAAGTACCAACATGGTTGGTCTATGCCATGAATTTTAAGGCATTATTTATCTGTGAAAACAACAGGACCCCATTCCTCAGTCTAAAAACGTAAGTACCAACATGACTGCTCTATACCATAAATTTTTCAACCTTATGAACAAATATTTCTCTGTTAAGAAACCACATTCTCAGTCCACAGACCTACATATCAACATGTATATATAATCTGTTGCAAAACCATTGCATTTTTTACCCATGACAATAAATTCACACATTTTAAAGAAAAAATATTTATGAAAAAGATGTCTTCAATGAATCACAATTTATAACTTCATGCAATAATTTCAAATTATAGGTGTCTAAATAGTCCACTTTTGTAAAATCAAACCTTAATGTATATCTCAAAATGATGCAATCATAACATTATGACATCATCCATATACAAGAAGTCACCTAAATGTATTATAGCACAATGAACTCTGGATGAGATATGTCATGAAACAATGTGCTTGCAACTTGCCTCCTATTATATGATGAAAATGAAAAATTCTAACATAATTTTAACATTTTCAATAACAGTTCCAAGAATGAAAATGATGAAGTAAATGCAAAATAAAAGACCATCTATAAATTAGTCACACAGGCACCCACATACTCAGTTCTTCATGTGTTTGATATGGAGTCTGCAATCTTCAACCTGTGCAACTGATGAAATTTAAAGTAACCATTTGGCCATTTTTTTAATGGATAATTATGGCAGGGTCTATTTCCAATACTTTTCAATGTAATGCCCCAGGATGTGGAGATAGATACTGAACTAAGAGTAGTGCCAGAAAATGCACAGCAATCAATAAACCTTTATGTGATTTTGTATTACTTGGACCCGCAATTAATATTGCTGATGCAGATGCCAATGATGTAGCTTGAAGAAAATATTTATACTTGTCTCCTAAAATATAGGCTTGATGATTAAATCTTAATTCATTGTATAAATCTGTAACTTTGTTTCAGTTTACCAATCATGACTGCAACATTCTGACATCTGTTCCCAAAATTATATATATATATATGTCTGTGTGTGTGTGCAAGAATTTTGTGATAACAATGAAATTGTAATTTGATGAATTACTAGATAAACCGAGAGTTAAGTGTTGATATTCTACAAAAAAAAAGCTGTCAAGTGAGACACCCAGTGTTCTGTTAAGATGCTCCTATCTCTCAATACTCTTTGTGCAGAATTTTTCAAGATCGTACCTAACAAATTTCTAAATTCCATGTAAACATGTAAATTAACAAGACAGTTTACACTACTGATACTTTCTATTTTTGTGCCACAATTTTATTAATTGACTACTGTGCAAAAACATGATGAAAAAGAAACCGTCAAGAAGTGACATGATGTTTATCAATGTTCGAGACCTTTCATACTAAGATTGGACAAATCTCAAATATATTATGGTTAAGAGACACTAGGTTAATGTTCATGCATGACTGTGAAAAAAATAATACTCTAATAAATGGAAACAACATGTCAGTGAGACAGCAGAGCTTACAGTAGATGAATGACATCTAGAGGACACATCACAACATCGAATGAGCAAGGAGACCACAGAGTATAGTCTCGTTAGTTCTGCATACTGGTACTTGATTGGTGGACCAGGACCCTCATCAAGTGCAACACTCATAAACTGGGCAGGAACATTCAACCTCAACAGCTGGCTTCTCTGTTGAGAGAAAATGTATCTAGTTTCAAGGTAGAGAAGTGAGAGTTGTCAGGAGATAAAAGTAAGCAAACATTAATTTGTGTTCATTCTTCATGTGCTGCAATAATGCCCAAGTAATTATTACAAATTTACTGGGCAAATCATTCTATTTAAACAAAATTATGTGACCAAATTCATCCTGCATATAAATTTTGAAATTATCCTTATATTCAAAGTAGCGCTCCTTTAACAAACTGTAATTAGGAATGTTTTCCTGAAACACAAATTCCCAACCACAGTGCCTGAAAACTGACCCAAATATACAATGGTCACTATGAGGCATAAAATCCACAAATATTAAAATAAATACTGACTGTGTAATTTTGAGCAGAAATTAAGTTCCAGCTTTCTCGCCCTATTACTTAAAAAAAAAAAATACTATTTGTACTCTGCCTGAGAAAATAGACTGGTAACAAATCTTGTCATTATGTATATAGGCTTTAAAAAGTAGACACAAAACTTCTGTCCATCTTCCACATCAATATATTCAGCTTTGCTAGTTTTTCTAATCTGTTTCATTTGGCTGAAAATTGTTTGGAAACTGCTGTCTAATCTGTAGAACAGATGAGCTGTAATACATGCTTACTCTCCAACAAATGAATATTCACAAGGTTTAATGTTACATTGAAAAACATACTTAGATGTGTTTCACCAGAATCAGCCAAACATGCTGGGAAAGTTTTCAGCTGATTATGCCAACATTGGCACTAGCATTCACCAAATCACAAAAGGCAGTATAAATTTCAGATGATTTGTTTCAATATAAACAACAAATCTGATGACTGAAAGTTCTGAAGTTTGTTTGGTTGTACTGCTATCTCTGCCTTACAGTTAGTGACAGCTTCATAGTGCAATGTGTTTTTGAGGTTGTGTTAAAGATTTTCTAGGATTCCATGTCTTCAGAAAATAACGGACATAAATGTTCCATTTGCCTTAAACCAAATAGTCATTAATTTGCATTTGAAAAGTAAAAACATTTTGAGAAAGAACATTATCAAGGAAAACACTATTTGTTGATGAATGAAGCCTAAATCGTAATGAGAGAAAGATCCAGAATGTGCAACCCTTTTTCTGGTAATCCAAAAGTGAAACATTGGGTGACTGCTTGAACATTTGGTTAACTGCTTGAAATTCACAAGCCAACCAGCCCATGAATTTCAAGAACTGACACATAGTGAATGCCATAAACACCTGAATACCCAAACTAAATTCTTTTTGTTCATGAGCTGTCACCTCATGATCTGTAAAAGGTGTAACTGTGTTGCCTTTGCCAAGAAAATACAGCTTCTCCAAATTAGGTTTAAAGCTGAAAAATAACAGTGTGCCCACACTCGATTCTCTGTCTTTATAATCTTTTACCTCACAATCTGTAAGAGGTATAACTGTATCGACTTAAAAAAAATATTAAGGAGCATACAATTTAAGCAAATTAGGATTGAAATAATGTTTGCTAAAATTGTATTCATGTTAAATTTCTGTGAGGAAAAGATCCCAATCCATATGCAATACAAATGACTATCCAGATGGATAGTTCACTAACTGGGGTTAGATATAGGTAGCTAAATCTAAAGTAACAATGAAGTGCCTCTGAATGTTGTTCTGACAAATATGGCAATGGATGTTAATTTTATCTGAACATTCCACACTGTTGGCAGGGATTTGTTATTTGTGGTTTGATAATACACATGTGTTTGAATGAAGCAATGACACTTCATTTCATTCATTATTTATATAAGGACTGTGAACAAAATATTAAGAAAAAAGGAAAAAAGCAAATAGTAATATAACATATAAATTTATTTGTCTTCTTTCTCTGTCAGAAGCACATGCATGTTAGCACTGACATTATTTGCAAAAGTATCAAGTTAGCTGTGTTACGTTCAAGTCCGCTTAAACCAACCTAAATTCTGTACAACCAGAGAAACTGGCAAAAATTCTTAATAAAGAGGAATTTTGAATCAAAGCATTATTAATTACTCGATGATACATCCATATGTTTCACTGTAACCCCCTCCTCCACATCACATTAATACATATATACATTATGCTTCCAGTCATTAAAAATACATACCTGATTCTACTTTCAAAAATCAATTTAAATGAAAACTAAATGTTCATTGATTAGATAACTTCACTTCTATGTGCCATGTTTTCTCTTCACTAATTGAACCAATCTCTCTTTCATCAATCTCTTTCTTCATTTTTCTGTTTCCTCAAGAACATGATTCTCATTGCTCTTTCATTTTTTTCTTGCTCAAAAGTTTTCTATTGAGGATGTATAGTCTTTGTGCTTTTTCTTTCCCCTCTATGTTATGCAGCTCTGTGAACAACTCTACCATATATGACATCTTTACACTCAAAGAGCATCAGTGCAGAAGTATTTCTTACTATATATTTAAATGTTTAAACAGCAGTTTGTAGCTGCAAGTTTAAACTTCAGTGCTAGTGGACTCGACCAGTGTCCCACAGAAGATAAATAATGCTGTGCATACAACTTTGCTCAACACAGGGTACTTGTTAGTCTTTTTTATGAATGCCCAAAACTTAACAATGTCCACATCAGCTCAGGTAGGTTGTGTTCAAAAGTGTTGTTGAATTTAATTGTTATAGATTCATTTTCACCAGTCTTCAGCTCACGTCCTTTTCAATATCCTTCACTCTTATTTCTTTGCTTTATGATGACATGCCCATTTTCCTCCAATAATTTTGCTTCAGTTTTTTCACCACCATTTTGTTTTTAAACAGAACAAGAGTTTTAAAAGCACTGTTTGACTGGCTCAAGCTTAACTTTCGCACATGTTAATAGGTTAATCACACAACCAGAATATTTTAGCTAATTCATTGACAAACTTTATTATTGTTGATGAATCAGATCAGTCTTCCCCCCCATTTCTCTGTGAAATTATTTTCTAAACTTTTTGCTATCTAAATAATGACCTTGGAGACAATTAAATCTGAAGAAATCCACAGATCTGAGTAAAATTCTCTGCCTGCACAAGGCAGCTTGTGAGCAGACATCACTTGTGTTTGAAAATGTAAAAGCAGTTTCCACAAAATAATTTAAATTTTTGCAAACTCAGTTAATTCACTTTCTTTTTACTTATTGTGTTTTTATTCTGCAATCAAAATCTGCTAAACTTTAATGACACTAAAATAATACTGTGATGAGTGTTAAAGTACTATCATAACTGGCACTCTATCATGTTCAGACCATATATAAAAGGTGATTTTGATCTGATAAAAGTGAAGACAGGAACCTGAGAAGTGACATTATACCATACCTCTGGAAGCCCTAGATTAGCATACATGAGGAAGAGATGGAAGTATTGCTGTAGGTTACGTCCATGGTCTGATACTTCCTTTCTCAGCAACTGTAGGATTGCCATCAGCAAGTGGTCACTTTGTGTGGCACTGGGATCTGCTACCTGGCCAGCTGTGAGGAAAATTCATCTTAATTTCTCTTTTCAAATACTCTGAATTTGTGCTAATACTAGAGATTTTCATGTCTTTATATCAATAACCTGAAACAAAATACATCAGGAAACTGTGCCTCAAGTGTGAACTGTCCTATGTATCTTGCAAGAACATGAACACAAAACTTTTAACTCAGAACCATAACGTTGACTCGGGCAATGTCAAAAAAGAAATACCCCCATTCTGACTGCTACTAAATGCAGGCTTGACAAAAAATTGAACATAGCTGAGAGATGCTGTAGTACCAGATTTGTCAGTAAGCAAGCCCTAATGAAAAAAATCTCTTTAAGAGAAGAAGTGAAGATACTATTTTCATAATATGGTAAGATACCTCTAGCAACACCAATCTGACAAAGCTGAATCCTTGTATGGGACCCAGTCTCGTCATGATACAAATGCATGCCAAGTTTCCTGTCCCCCACCCCATCCCAAAATGTTCTGGAGATATTGTCCAGATAAGAGTATCACCGATGGATGGATGAACAGACAGAACTTGAAATAACAAGAGGCCAAAGTGATATCACTCATCTGACTTACAGTGAATTGACCAGCTGACCTTTTCACTAAGCAGGCTTATGTAGTATTGCAAGCTTAGAGCCTATGTCAATTGCAAAATTAGAGCATATGTCAACTATCTCCTAAACTTTACATCCTTTCACTTTTACCCATTTTACTATATCCTGAAGAAATAAAAATTCTTTCTCAAGATAAGGCATAATTATTATCCACAGCATCTTGCCCATAATCGAAGCCATCTGAGATCTTGACTATATACAAATATTAACAGAAGCTTGATTTGAAATGGTCTCTAAATCTACAAAGGTAACAAGGTCAGACAAAACTGATGCAAGATACCTAATTAATAGTTGCAGGTCATCACTTATTACAGTACCTGCCTATAAAAGCTTATTTACAAGGTCGAGCAAAATTTGATTAGAATTTGGTTCACAAAAAGGTAAGAAGCTTAGTCAATCATATAGTGAATCCCCTCAAAACCAAACATCCTTGGGCACACATTATCATGTCCTGTCACAAGAATAAATACTGTTGTTCCACACAGAACACAGTCCTCATAACAAGAAACATTTAAGCAATTATCTACTTTCATAGCCTTATGACAAGTCCATTAGAATTATGAATGATCATTTGTAATGTTTAAATACTCAGTATAATTCATAGTATTCACAGTTCAAGAGCCAAGTAAGTTATCTGACTTTCAGAATACTTCTTTGTCTCCTTCAGCAAAGCATCAAAAGCAAGCCACATGCCTGCTTAATAAAGCCCAATATTAAAAAACAAACAAAATATGTTCTATTAATCAGGTATTCAAATGAACAGCATCAGTCACAATTACATCCTAAGCAGATAAGCATAAACTTTCTTAAATGGCTTACCTACAAGCATTTAGTTATTAATAATTTATCTTAAAAGCTGGCTCCTTTTTATGGATCCAAGTTTTCAGATGAGTCGTGTGTTTTTGTTTTTGGAATCTGGGGGTTTGGGGTTAAGTGGGGGGAAAAAATTGCAATAATTAAAGAAAAGAAAATTGGGTATTCAAAAACAAAATTCCTTCTTGTGGGGATTCTGGTATACTGAGGGTTCAGTTTTGAGAAGTTTCATTGTGCTAGGGTACCTCATTAATATGTGAAGTTCTTGCTCATAAGACTACTCAAGAAGTTATGTAAAATTCGATTAGAAATATAGCTGCCAGAGTGTTAACAAGCAGTCAATTAGATGAAATGTTAATCATTAAAGTGAATCATGAATTTCACTCATAACCATCATCAGCCAAGATCTTGATCATAAAGGCCCATTTACCAAGTTTGATCAGAGTGGTAACAAACCCAAACCCAAAGCAAATTAGCTGCTGTATCAAGTCATAAACATGTATAAATCCGTTTCATAATAAAAATCATCCAACACCAAACAAAATTTGTCTACTAACCAAGTTTGATTAAAATCAAGTCAGAAATAGTCTTTTGAATAGCAAGAAACTAAGCCAATTGTATGCAAGCTCACCCATTAACATGCACAGATCTTGCTCAATATATATAATCTTGCTCATAATATAATATATATTTGTTTAATGATATAAGCCTAGTTATCAAGTTTGTTGAAAATATGATCAGAAATAGATCTGCCAAAGTGTTGACAACCTCAGACAATAAAATGCAAAATCACCTGATTAATATGCATGCACTTTGCTTATATTTGTACCCATCCAAGATTTTGGTGATTTAAGCCTCTTTCCTAAGACTGATCAAAACTGAATCAGTATGTAGTAGGGTTTAACAGCATATAAGCAATATTTGTGGATCTCAATCATTATTGAAACTGTCCAATACCTTGAAGATATAAGCCCATGTTTCAGGTTTGATCAGTCTTACAGAAACATGGCTTGCAGATTCATAAAAAGCTATGATAAACAGATGCAAGAACATCTTATTAATATATATGCATCACACTCATCAAACTTGTCAAAGATTTTGAAGACATAAGCATATATTCCAAGTTTTATAAGAAACAGATCAGAAATATGGCTTCCTGAGTGGTAGCAAGCTCAGTCAATCAAATACAAGAAAACCTCATTCATATGTGTAGATTCACTCAAACTCATCCAAGGTTTTCATGATAAAAGCCAATATTCAAACGTCCGAGTCAAAATGGATAAAAAAAATGGACTCTAAATGATAACATGAAACTGTTGACAGATGACACATCATAGACATGGCCATACTGCAAGTTCACCTGGCCTTAAGGCCAGTTGAACAAAAACTTCTGATTACTTTTAAAGTGCTTATCAGACTCCATTTATTACAGGACACAATTTCAAGAACTGAAACAAAAGCATACCAAGTTTTATGAAGATATCTCAAAGGGCTCAGGAGATATTATGTAAATAAATGGGTGATGGACAGCTGGACAATATGACTGCCCCCCCCCCTTTTGTTGAGAGTATCAATACAGACATAGAAAAATTTCATATTTCAGAGAAATGAATATATATAAAATATAAAAATTATGTTACAAATTGTATACAGGCATGTGAATGATGTTAAGAAACAAGATAGAACAGGACTGCAAAAATAAGCTGCAAGATGTATTTTATACATCAGGAACTGAGTAGCTGTGAAGAACTAAAGATGCATTAACACAAAATGGATGACCCCACAACTGTAATGGAAAGGCACAATTCTAAGTCAAACAGGAGCAATAACTGTTAAATTTTGTTAAAAAAGGTGAAAATCAACCTCAGCCCACGTCTTCTTGATGTCAAACACTTTATCAAATTTGGTTTCAATCCATGAAATCTTAAAAATGTGTTATGCAGAAATGAAATTGTGATGGATGTGATGTCACATGACATTGCTACTACTATATGCCCCTTCCATAGATATGGCAAGGGCCTAGACAAAGTTTGTTAACAGTATCAAGCATAATGGAACATGCACTTTTTTAAATAATGCCAATGGTGCAAGTGTTATAAACAAATTTTAGTGT
This sequence comes from Megalonaias nervosa, assembly GCA_016617855.1. NCBI lineage: Eukaryota > Metazoa > Mollusca > Bivalvia > Unionida > Unionidae > Megalonaias > Megalonaias nervosa. The sequence continues at coordinate 28,009 of JAECUM010001369.1, forward strand.
CAGTGAAATTTACCTCTAATGGACAAGGTGAGCACACACCTAGAGTTGTTCAACCAGACCTTTCACTTGGTTCCATGAGATCTCTGCCAAACAAAGGTCTGGTTAAAAAAACAAAAGTCCTAATTTTTCTTGTAACACCAGAACAAAACTTTCCCAAAATGTGGAAAAGTGACCTGATTAGCTAAAGAGATGAGGTGACTTAATATGTAACTGTGATGAGATGACATGCTTTGTAAGCAATGGCAGTTTAACTGGTCAGGTGCAACATTCTTCCTGCATCAGCATCTGTTTCAAAATTGATGTTAATTACATCTTGCTAAGCTTACAATAGAATTTGGCTTAAATGACTGCAGAAAGTAGATTTACTTTGTTTTGAGATAGTGTAAAACATTGTTGTAGTTTTGTTTGCACCAAGTTTGACTGAAGCCTCTTCTATAGGTAACAACATTACATGACCAGACCATCACATGGCAAGTATCTTATGAAGCTAGACAAGAATCGGGCTAAGTCAGATTAACACCCTGATTACATCCCATGTTAAGGGGTCATACTTCCAAGGCATTATCACTGAAGAACTGGTAGCAGTAGAAGTAGTTGTAGCATTTAATGGCATGTCGGCACAATATTAGCTATATGGTGCTGATTAAAAGAAAAATTCTAAAAATTTAAATATCAACAATAGCCCTATAGGACAATAAAGTCTTCCAAAATAATATAAAATTTTGAAAAAAATGATAATAAAATAAAAAAGACAAAGGAAAAACTTCTAATACCCCTATAACAAATGGTTTAAATTTGATACATAAACCACATTTTCTAAAAAATCCAAGATTTTCTCCAATGGTACATCATCATGAAGTTTTCTCAAAAAGTTCCACATAAAAAAGCTTCTGTCTTATAGGTTGCAAGTTGACACATTGAACATATGTTCCACTATCAGTGGGTACTGGCAGGGTATGCATTCTGATCAAGGTTCATCCTACTGGACGTGTGTACAAGTCAGACGTGCATTCGATAATGGACTGGCACAATACCAGTTCATCTCTGCAATTTGCTCTGTGAGAGAGATGCCACTCTCCAATGGTCGATTTACGTTCTGAAGATTCGTTTGCAAGGTATTCATTCCACACATTTAGCCCAGTATGAAGAACATGTGGTTTATATAAAATTGAAATCAGTACATGAAATCTTCCATTTTGGAAGCAAGTGACTGCAGGGCAGCTTTGGTTGTTTTATCTGCCATTTCATTACCTTTAATATCAATGTGACTGGGCAGCCAACCGCGTAGAATACTTTTTTTTCCAGACTGTATTTAGTGTGGAAAGGAAATCTAGCAAGATGAAGAATTTATTTTTCTTTGAGGTTTAAATGTCACTCAAAGATGTGAGCACAGCTGTAATTTTAGTAGTAGAAATGAAAGCTTTATCCAGTAACCTTTCTGAGGTGGTACCAAATGGTGTTTCAAACTTGAATCACAATGGCACCATGTTGTATGCATTAAAACAGTATAACAGCATAGGCATTAACCAAAAGCTAGACTTCCATTGTACAACCTCATCAAGTGCAGTTGGTAAAATGCTGGTAATAGATAATTTTTTTAGATAATTTATGACATGTAACTGCTCAAATGCAAACTGTCATTTTAGCAAAGACTTCAGTTTGGTTGTTGATCTTGAAATCACGCATTGCAGTACATAATCAGTGATCTACTACGATTACAAGATTGATTAGCCTCTGCATGCAAATTTTATCTGCTCACTCAACTTTATTGCAGCTGGGATGGGGGTCTTTCATTTTAGCAGCAATCATTGCAAATGACACATCTTGGAAAAAAAACTGATGACCTCAATGAAAATTAAAATAAACTATCAATGTTAACTGTCCTTAGGATTGCTGGACAGACCATAAAAATTTGAAACTTACCATACAACCCCTGTACCAATGGGGGTGCAACCGGTCCATCTTGTAAGGAGTAATGGGCAAGACACACTATGATTTTGCAAAATGCACTTCGTACCTGAAACAAGACAGAGCAAAAAAATATTTTTTTAAAAAAAATTTCACCACATCAATTTCACACATCTTTTATCTTTTTGCAATGTTAACATTTACAACTTTCTAAACTATGAAGATCAGTATGCTTTTTAAAGACATCATCGATCAACCAATAGATTTACCAATGACATGTACAATGTATGCATAGCTCTATGACTATCAAGAATATGTAATAATCAGTGCATTGTCAATGTACATTTTCAGCTTTATTCTCTCCTGTTAATGTCTTTAATGACTACACATGTTCAAATTTAATGTGTAATAAATGAACACTTATATGAGTTTTTCGAAGACTGCAGTGTATTTAAATTATCAAGGGAACCTGAAGTTCTCTCTACCGGCAGAAAAAACAGCAAAGAAAGTTAAGACCTGAGACTTTACCTCCGAACTGGGACATTCCAATAAATATTCAGAGAACCTATTAGGATATGGAAACAGGACACTGTGTGTAAACCAGCTACGGACATTCTTGTTTAGGCGGAGATGAAAATTCAGTGCCTCATACCACTCATTTGCTGGTCCCCTATAGAAAATTGAAAGGTAAGCTTCAGAAAATGTGTATATCTGTGCAATATGAAAATGGTGATTCTAAGCCAAACTGACTAAATGATAAACTTCTGGTCCTATAATTTCTGACATTACACCTCTTGCTTGATAGCTCCTGAGAGATGGTATCCATAAACAGTGACTGTTGCATAGGTGAAGCTGAGGTATCAAGTGAGGTTCAAATCTGGTTAACAGTTTGGGGGAAAGCAGGATGGGGGGCAAGCAACTTTTGTTGATACATGGGAAAAATAATCTCCATTGTCCAACAAATAAGTTCATCTAATGGAATTTAATATTTATGGATATTAGAGCTGAGAAATTCAATTAAAAGTCATTAACTGATGAGGCTTTTAGCACTGACCAAGCTGACATGCATTACTCATGAATTCATAAACAGTGAAATTGGAGCTGCTACCTTTTCGATGTCAGAACAAGTGTCAACATTGCAACCAACCAAAAATGAGCTTATAGCTTCCAGGGTATAATTACATTCATAATCTGCCAGAAACAAAATCCAACAATATTGGGGGACTGGTTCATTACTCAAGATGGTGATTTTAAATGGCACTTTGTTAATAGTGCATGGCAATGGCTGTGTACAACCAACCCTATATCATCTGTGCTAATAAAAACAGTCAGTCAGCACAGTCCCAGAACAACAAATCTGGATTGACAAAAAAAAAAATGAAAATAATTAAAAAAGACAAAAATATATTTTATTAGAACTTGAAAGTTTATTTCTGACTGCATCTCAGCAAATTTGGAACAATCCACATATTAGCCAAAGGTGACATCTCAGAAGTTGTCAACAGTGTGTGATCATAACAAATTCGGCTGACCCAGCATACAGATTTAGTTTGATATTGGCTCCTTTCATGTTTGTAAACTGCTGAGACAATTACTTTGTCAATAAGAGTGTGTTATGATACCTGAGGAGCATTAAGTTTTCAATAGTTGTCAAATAAATCCCGCTATGCCACTGAGTAAGCATGAAACTAGGTTCTCATAGAAGCATTTGCATGCACTGCTTTGACTATCAATTGAATTTTTTTGTTTTTTTCATGCCTGAATGAAAGATAGTGTGTCACATTCATTTACCAATTTTGATTGCAAATAAATAGCAATTAAATACAAACTGATATTTTGTCCTTTTTGAAGGATTCACACCTGCCTATGCATTAGGTGGTTTCAGGCATACTAAAATTAGGGAGCAATGGAATTATAATTGAAACTGTGAGTAGATAACAAAATTTGCATGTTAGTAGAGACTCCCGATCGTTGCTTCTTACAGCAACTGCCTTGAAGACACCTTTACCAATACAAGATTCATATGTATTAAAAAAACATAGCTGAAATAATGAATCAATGAAACACATCCTAGCCTTGTGGGCAGTGATATACATCTGTGTGAGAAACTGCTGTAATTGAGCTGCCAGCCGACATTTAACAAGAAAAGAAAGCATAGCACCGCATACATTTTTTTAATTTGCTAAGAGAGTAAATACATTTACATGGCATAACACTTACAAAACTGAAAAGTTTCATCACTGATTTGACACTGCCTAGCATACTGTAAAAACGACCGAGCATAAAAAAAGTTTGCACCGTTGTGAAGTGCCCTATGTGTACCAAGATAAATCTGTGCCAATATTTGTATTGAATATGTCATTCATTATTTAAATTTCTTGAACTAGAAATGCAGTTACATTACTAGATGATTCCTACATGCAAGAGCACTTAACATCAGATGAACTGAAAAGATTTTAAAAACTTTTTAACTGACTAACCATGGGCTCTCCTTGTATCAAATATTAAAATTTCAATAAACAAGAGGATCTAGGGACCCAATATTCCTCACCTGTTGACAAAAAAAAGCTTGTGAAAGCAAATTCATACAATTTGTAAATTTGCAGGGTGGAATGAGAATTTTGGAGCATTTAGTTTCCACATTGTCTATGAGGCTTAAAAGACATGAATGTTTCCAGTTTCATGCCAAAGAATAATTGGGTTGGTTGGTTACATAAAGATTTGTTTGAACTCATTATCCCACTCTATTTCCCAACAATAAAACACAGTTGCATGACCTGGTTTCATTCCTTCGAGAAAAGACTGTTTGTATTACTCAAAGACATGATGTTTCACAATATATATCCATTCTCTATATAATTACTTGAATAATTTGTGCCTGATTTAGTCTGCTGTAGATTTGAACTGACCATGATTAGCAAACAGCATGCAAGTTACTCGTTACTGAGTAATGAATTAGGCTTTTAAGTCTGTCTGGTAGGAGCTAAAGCATAATGGGATAAGCAGTAAACATCTAAATTAGCATGACCTCCAATACTATTACATATGAACAAAATTAAATGTGGTCTGGCCAGAACATTCATTAATTTGACTTTTAGCTGTTTTTTTTTTTTAAAAAGTGTTTTATGTTCACAAAATTTCTAGAGTCTGTGTTAGAAAAATTGGAGGATCTGGAAGAAATTAAGAGATGACCCCTTATAAACTTTCAGAATACCAGGAGGCTTTTTTGTTTAAATTTTTGTGAAAAATTTTGAACGCGGTTCTTTTATATGTTATTTCACATGCATCCAAGTTTTTAAGAGATTGGCATTTTGGGGTTTGTATATCACTTCCTTCTGGTATTTCCTATTAGACAGATTTCCTTGCCTTTCTTCCCTAGCCGAGTTTTGAGCCATCACTGACATTTGCCCAAAAAGCCATTTTAAAGTGTCTACTTTTTTCTCTAGATACTTTCACTATCATATTCACTTTGTGCATGTTTGTTGTTTCGTTCCTTGTTTGTCTTGAGATGGATCTATATTATGAGGTTCAAAGCTCGTTAAATTGCATCTGTCTCTGTTTATGTTCCCCTGTCCTCTCTCTCCTGTAGGTTATATATGTATATAGAGAATTGTTATGTTATTTTTAAGAAATACATTTTTTTTTTTCTTTTTGTTCTTACATTATGGGGTTGTTTTTTTATTATTAATTCACAGTTCATTTCAATTGTTTGGTTATTATTTCAATAATTTGGTAGTTTTTCAATCTGCTGTCTTTTGGGAGCATTTTTTCTGTTAAATCTAGTCTATAATGTTCTTCTTGTGGTAATGTTTCCTCTTTGTCTTGGTCTTGATTTGTGTTTCAGGTTGTCACTTTGTCTTGGATTTCTTATCACTTTATTTTTCAAACTTTGATAAAGCAGCATTGTGTTTATAAGATTTTGTCTAGGTTTGTTCTCCTGATCTGTCTGGCAAATTTGTTAGTTCTTTTCTGTTTTCTGATGGACAGATTTTCTTCCTTTTTTTTCTTCTTTGCTGATTCTATTTTCTGGTCTCTGTGGCAGTTCTCTAGCTGGAGGTTTTCCCTTCAGTTGTGCAGTTTCTTTTCATTGGTTTTGGTTCTGATTTTTGATTGTTTTTGCTTTTGTTTTTGGTGCAGAATGTATTGAAATAGAACCTATCATTGATGTTTCTATTATTTCTCTGGCCTGGGTTCTCCAAGTCTGTTGTTTCTTCTCTTTTGTGTTCTTTATTGGTTTGTTTCTGTTTTTGGTGCCTCTTTTTTGGTTTCTACAGAGGTTGGTGCACTATTTTCTTTTTTCTTGGGTTGCAGCATTTCAGGTCTTGTCCTCTGAGTCTGCATTTACTGTACTTCCTATTGTAGATGCATCCATGGTAATAAGATATAGTTAGAAATCTCTGGTGGATGTAAAAAAAAAAAGGCTGAATGTTTTGATGCAATTTCTTTGAAATGTTATTGCTACTGTCTGGATTTTCAGACAATTGTGTACTACATAGTAATTTGGTATGCACTGATATTCAGTTTAAATTTCTTTTCAAATCTTTCAATTATAGCCTCAATAAGGATTTCTAATGGGATGCCTGTTAGGTTGACATCAATATATTTGATGTTATTTCCCTTGTCATTGGTAGTGGGACTGTCACTGGGGACTTTTTTCCCATTATGTCTATACTGCCTTTGGTTAGTTGCTGTTCCTCTCCCTTAAGGATTACTACATATATTCCTTTTCCTGCAATGCTTAGCACTTCAATCTTCATTAGGTCTTTTCATTTTGTGTACAAGGTGATTAGTATATCTGCACAGGTTGGTCTCTTGTTTGCTGCAAGGATTGAAAGGCCAATCCCCAGCATTCCCCATCTGATGACTGACCATGAGGATCCTGCTCACTTTCCAGGGCTGATATCTGGAAGAAGTTGTTAGTACTAGCATTTTTCTTGGATATTGTAACAAGATTATCCATTTTCCTTTAAATTCTGAATATGTGTTTTCACTAAAATATTTTCCAAATGTTTAAAATGTGTTTATATTCTTTATCTTTACTGTTTCATTTTTGTGCATTGTTTCTGCAATAGTTCTGGGTTTTACTCACAATTTTCTGCTGTCCTCCATCCTACAATCCTGGACTCCTAGACAGTAGACACACATGCTGCTGCTGTTTGCTTTGTATGGGTCATTATGACCCAGACATGACATAGCAAGAACATACTGCTTTACTTCACAATAGACAATGAGGTTGTTGGTGTGCATGAGAAACCACACAAATAGTACCCACCTTGTTTTTAAGCTGAACACAACAAATTCATTCTGAACAAAATACAAAGTATTAGTTCTTATTTTGTGTTACATTTTTATTTTATACATTTGCTTTTGCATCTAATTACAGAATATTCATAAGGTGTACTATTTCGCTACTTGTCCTACTGCAATTCATGTATATGGTACTTTTAAAAAATTTGGGGGCTGAGTTTTTTAAATGTTTCACAAGGGTGACAACTCTCTTTACAAGGCAAAACCTGTGATTCTCAATGGACTTGATCACAGGTTATTTCCCTTGCTTTAATATGCAAACTGCTATTTGGACCTCCACAGTGGAAGCAACGTTAGCCAATCAAATGCAAGATTACCTCATTCCTATGTGTGGATCCTGCTTATTATCGAGACAATCCAAAATCTTGATGATATGAGCCTATATTTAAAGTTTGATCAAAACCAGATCAGAAATATGGCTTTCAGTGTGGAAACAAGTCCAGCCAATCAGATGCAGGATCACATATTTAGTATGTGAGGATCTTGCTCATTACTGACTTGTCTGAGATCTTAATAAAAGCATGTATTCAAGATTTTATTAAAATCTGGTCACAAATGCAGCCAGCATAGTGTTAACAAGCTCAGCCGATCAGACACATGACCATCTCATTAGTATGTGTGAATTTTGCTCATTCTGATCTTGTTCAAGAACTTAATGATGTAAGCAAATATTCCAAGTTTGATCAAAATTGGATCAAACATATGGCCTCCACAATGGTAACAAGGATAAATAATCAGAAACAAGATCACTTCAATTATATGCTTTAATATGCCAAGGTCTCTTTCGCTATCAAACTTGTCAGAGATTTTGATGATATAAACCCATATTCCATGTCTGAGCATAAATCTGGTGCTGCATGGGAGGGATTTCTGTCAAGTCAAACTTGTGTATAACAGGACCTTCAATCATAATATGCATTTGTTTGTCACAAAGCATAGGTGATAACTGGATCTTTAAACCAGTTGCTGCCAAATTCTGATCACTGAAAGTGCATTTACAGTTACCTGTATATGTTGGGTGTGTAAGGACCAGAGACACTATAAAAGTTATCATATATTACATGCAAATGATGACTTTTTGTTGATTAGGCTCTTAGCTTCTTCTTTTTGCAAATGCCATGTTTTCATTCAACCAGACAGAGAGATATCACCATGGCACATAAGCAAATGTGAATTTGCTTAATAGTTTTCAATTGGCCACTCAATCAGAATTATGGGAAGCCAATCAAACTGGTTTGTTACACAGTAGCAAATTATGTTAAACCAGCTGAATTTTTTCAAAGAAAGAGAGAAAAGCTTAAGAAATGGCACATAGTTGTCAGCATAGTACACCCTCTGGAATGCCCCATGGGCTGTTAAAGTGTGCTGAGGTTTTCTTTCTGTGATTCTATAATTTAAATGCAGATTTAATATAAAATCATGGTCCAAAATTATCCCAGTAGTTGAAAGTCCTTTAATCAAACATGAAAGACAGGAACCTAGACTCCCAATCTTGTCCCAAGGGAATCCCAAAAGACAAAGGTCTGGCAGTAAAATGAATCTAACTATTCTGAGGTCCAAAATCCAGCTTTTCCTGACACTTAGCATTCCCATCTCCTCCTACTCCAAAATATACAAGATCATTGCATAAAATGTACAAATGTTCTCCAGAACATTCTTTTCAAACGTACTGACCATGAATGCACTAGCATCTTTAAGCTTTCCCTAATAATTTTAACTCTTTGCTCCTACCAGTTCATTAAAACTTTTTACGTCCTTTTCAATTTCTTTTAACTGAAGATCACAGTACCTCTCAAGTATTTTTACCATCTCTAGCTTAATCAATCCACATTCAAGTCGCAATCAATATTTAAGTACCATTTTTGCGAATACACGGTCACATGACATTAAATAAATACAACAGTCTGTTCTATTAGCCAATTTAAGAATATTATGCAATCAAATGAATGCTTTGAAGAAGGAAAAGCTATTATTAAGGCCAATTCAATCAGACCATTCTGAGTGCTTCATTTAATAATGCATGTTATATTTTTCTTTGCAAACTTAGTAAACAGGGTCAAACTTATTCACATAATCAACAAGTAATTTATGATGGTACTCTTTACATACTTACCCCCACCCATAGCACAAACAAATTTACACTGATCTCATCAAAAATGACCTATTCTACACAGAAAAAGCATAATTCCACCAAATAGCTCAACTTTTTCATGTCTGTTTAATTAGCTGTGTGAAATCTGATGCATGAATAGCTTCAAAGATACATGTCTTTCTGACCTGAATAATCATTAAAAGATTGTATTCACCAACAAGAAATTTATTCATGGAAGACAAATGCCTTGCCACAGTAACTGAAAACTGATCTGCTAAACTTTACTAGGCAGCTACACAGTCATGCGTAGCCTTACATGTCACTACAATATTCACAGTATGGCATGAACAGGATCTGGAGGTCATTATATTAACAGTGATTATTTTTCAACTGGTAAATTTGGTTTTCCAGATATACATGGAAATCCTATCTTTGTATTTTGGTTAGAAATTTAGACAATGAAAATCTGATCAATTTAATACCAACCTAAGAGTCTTCTTAGTATGAAAGCCCACAGTGAACAGAAATTTAGAGGCCAGCTCTATACTTATCATCGACAACTGCTCTGCATCAGGGACCTGAGAAGGAATAATAAAATAATCAATTCAGTATGAGAGGTTCCTGTATTAGATACATATAGTAAAGACAACTGTACCGAATTCTTTTAAAGTTTATTCTTCATTCAAAATATTCTGATCTGATTTAGTTTACTAGCCTTTTATTAGCCTTCTTAAAATTTTAATTAACAAACAGTTTATATGTTAAAGCTGTCTCCTTTCATGAAAGCCTAGCCTGATTAATTTTTACTTGTTTGAACATAGTGAATGCAAGTACAAGCTAGAAATGCCTTAAAAACTATATGAGCAAAACAAGAAGCCCAAAAGAAGATGAGATCGCTCTCCTGGCTTATATATAAAGTCAAATGCAAGGACAGTTGGCCAAGAAATCTGGGTATGGAGATCTATACAACTTTTCATAATGGCAGGTCATCATTTATGCAAACTTTCAAGACCTGGGTTCAGGATGCCTTTTTTTAAATCTGGTCAACTTGCAGGTTCTGTCTTTTGAGAAGCAGTAGTTTAAGCAATTTAGTCCAATTATGTTCTGTGATCTGTGAAAAGAATTTGTTTCAAAAAACATAATATATATATATTTAGTACAGTCGCTATATTTGATGGAATCATTTGTATAACCGACTTTGTGTCAGGATGCTTGCTGTCAAATTCTTTTCAGCAGCCATATCTTATGGCAGTTCACCATCACATGTACAAACCTGAAAAGTCTTCATGCCAGGATGCTTTAGGTCACAACATGTGGTCAAATTCTGTAACGTGATTTTTGAGAAAAATTCAAAGTTTCTCTTTTTTATTTTAGTAACAAAGGCCATATCTGATACTGGATCATTGGTAAAAATCTAAAAGGACTTCATGCTAGAATGTTGTCAAAATTGATTGAAAAGTGGTTCAGTGGCATCTGAGAAGTTGAAATAGCAAAATAGTTGCCATACAGACACAAAAGATAAACAACAGATAAAACAGATGAAGATCATACCATAAGATGGGCAGGAGATCTAAAAGAACCCAGCATCTCCAAATGTTTCTTGCTAAACATTGTCATTTATAAGAGACATGCTCACTGTTAATACACACTGCATACTACAGTTTTACTAATTTTCATGTAGTACCAATTTAATGGATTTCATTGTTACAATGAACCACAAATTTAAAGATCCAACATGTGATGCAGACCCCTCCCCCAATTTCTTATTAATACATTCCAAATGATCACTGTAATCTGGTAATAACGTATTAGCTTTTATAAGTGTCTGTTTATTGTAACTTCTTAAGAAAAAAAAAGAATTATAAAGCATTTTATACTGTTTCAATGCACATGTATGTATATGGCATCAAGCAGTTGTAATTTCCACTCATTGTCATAAAAAAAAAATGTTGTGAGATCAGTAATGATACAGAAATTAGAAAAAGCAAAAAGTATTCAAACACTAGTATTACTGAAAATGAAATAAAGAATAATAAATGATACTAGTATATGAAAATTAGACTTAACACTTGTTCAAACAGATTATTCATTCAAATGAAAATTTTGTCGAAAATTTTAATCCACCTTATAGCATGCATCATTTTATCCATGTATGTTTAATTCATTTGAACAATGAGACTGTCTGTAAAATACTAGACTTATTGTTTGAAACACCATGTATGTACATGAATGACAGCAGGGTAATGAAGCTCCCACTTCAATGATTTCTGGACAAAAGCACTGACTCAATATTGTGTCAATAAATCCTTATCATAAAAATGTTTGTTAGGTAAATAATCCTGATGATGGTTGAATTAAACATGACCAAATTCCTCAAAAGTCATGGATACTTAGGTCAATCTTTCACACATCTTCACATGAACTGCAATTATCCCTTCAGCATGAATAGACTTGATTGGTGAGGCTTCAATGTCCATTTATACAGTGCCTAATAATATATTCCATTTTCCTCATGGTTTCCATGACCTGTTTGGCATGCCAGTTGTGGAAGTGTGATTTTAATTCTTCCTTGTAGTCTTTACTTACTGACAAGTTTTGTGGTCTGTGCATGAAGCAGACACAATGAAGTGATTCCACTGTCTTTCAATTTAGTTAGCATCTTCACACTCTGATAGGTTCTGAATATCTCAAATATTGCTACTGCCTGCTAACTGCATTGCAAAGGGGCAGCTGGTCATGTGTTTGGATCACATGTGGAATGATCACATCCAAAACAAGGGGACACTTAAGATCAATTTTACCACTCTTAAGCCGCTGTGTTAACACAGCAATTGGCAGGAAGTACTTATGGTGTAACATTATAGACAGTAGTTGAAGAGATCATACAAATGAGGTTTAATAAGCAACTGACTTAGTGATGTTGGCTGCATTGGCTCACTTTAATGTTGAGCACATGGGCAAAAATGTGGTGTGACTGATCTTGACAGATGCTTGATTTGTGCTCATGCATGTAGTTTGTTTTAACCATTCAAGCCACCACTTTGTCATCAGCAGTTTTCTTCTTTTGTATTCTTTATTTTTGGGTGTTTGCAGATGTTAGTACCTGAAATTAAATACTTAAAAATATGCAGACTCTGAATGGCTAATCTATGACTTCAAGTACCCATGAAAATGTCCTTTCTTATTTTTTACAAAGCCACAAAATTTCCAACCCTTGAAAATAATGGAACCACAGTATCTATGCTGCTATATTTGTAAGTGACAAGATTTTGCAAATTTTATTCCCCCACCCACCCAAAAAAGAAATTTGCAAAGTTAACTGCTCAGTCTTGACAATTGTGATTTATAGAACAGACATTTTCTTATTGAAGAAAAAAAACCTACAAAAAACAATGAAATTTCTCACCATTTTATCCATGTTACTGTGGGTGTACATCTGGTTGCAGTTGAGGAGTTTCTTCATAAACTGGAAATACTCGAGGCTGAAGTGTGTCCTCTCATGCATGAAGAGAATGTTGTGTTTACGAACACATTTCTCTATGGATGATGGGATTTTGACTGGACATGACTTGGATGCTAACAGGAAAAATTAACATGAAATTTAGATTTCAGTAAACTACTGGCATCAACAATATACATTGTTATCAACATGAGCTTAATATATTCAGTGGAAACTTGAAATAAAATGTATTTGTGTTTTAAAAAATGCTACATACAAATATGAACCTAGTAACAATTACTTGTACAACAAGGATTCTTAAGCATTATAAAAAACAAACAATTTGTACTGCTCAACATTAGCTCTGGACCTACTCCCTCTATCTCTCTCACACACATACCCCCTTAACAAATCTTTGCAAATGTATAGAGTTCAGAGAATTATGGAAGAAACTTCTTGTAATTGATAGAGAATTAATATATGACAGACAACAGCCATCCTATAAACTGTTCTGGTCTATGACCAGATGAGCTCAAAATCTGCACAAAGCTGAACAGAGTCATAGATCTCATCATGGCATATCGGTTACATCCTTTTGTTTATCCACATCTTTTTATGTTTTGGGTAACATATGTTTTAGCTTTTAGCTGCAAATAAATTTATGGAGTAAAGTATTACTATACCTAACTTCAAGATATTTGGACAGAACTTGTCTTATGTTATTGTTCACTCTGCAATATTTTATAATGTCAAAAGACTGCACGTGAACTTCAAATAAAAATTACCATGCTTATAACTGATGCAGACTTTTTATTTTATTTAGTGATATATATGAATGCATATAATATTTTAACAAAAAGTGAATAAAGAACAAAATATATTTCTGGTAATTATGGGCATTTTCCTTCTTAAACCAAGCTGAATTTTGACTTTGAAAACTTTTTTCTCCTGCACAGACTTTTTGGAGAACCTTCGGTGACTTATTGTTGATTGAGGGGGTGTACTCAAAAAACAGGTGTAATTCAAATAGAATACCAACAATCACTGTTCACTAAGCTTATCGTAGGCTATTATTTTCATTTGGATGACAACAGAGTGAAGAAAGGATTATTGGTGGCATGTCCTACATATGCCTGCATGATTGGCAAGGTGTGTTTACACCGATTAAGTTGCTGATCTGCTGAAGTGGATTTAACGCTAAAGGAAATATTGACTGTCATGCATACTGTTACCAAATGCAATAGTTAACACAGGCTGATTACAAAAAGGGCTCGGTAGAGACGGTATTTTTTGGGGGTGCTATAGCCTGTTTGGAACACCATACTAGATACTGACTGAATAAAACAATGGCCAATTTGTCAAATGATGGTTGTAAAATGACATTCTGATGAAGTCTAAAAAATGTACAATAGCAAGATTCATAAAGTTTTTATATGATGGGTATTCAAAATAGTATTTGTTTAAAAAATTAATGAAAAAACCGTAAACTTTCATTATTTACATTACCTTATATCTGGCATCATATTACAGCAAAGTGCATTATAACAATGGAGGGCTAAACAAACATTTTAATATTAATGACGTAAAAAAAAGAGTGAATTACCCAAAATCAATTATTCTTCTAATTCATTAAAACTCTTAAAACCAGCACATGTAAAAACCTACATGCATTTTTTTATACTTCCCTTTGTACATAATCATTGTTATATTTTTTTTAATACAAAAACAAAAAGCAAAAAAAGAAAACAGAAAACCAGATATCATAAATGTCACATGCAGGTCTATTGCAAAACCAAGCATGAACACAGGAATGTACAACAATGTCCACTTACATAATGTTAGATCCTGAATATTCTTGGTAATTTTATCTTCTTCATATTCATCTTGCCTCTCGTAAAATAATATGTATGCATTCCACCAGCGTTTTTGTCTTCTATATGCCATTCTGAAAATAAGAACTTCTGCATGAATAAATTTTTATTTGACAAGCAGAATGCCACTGTTTTACACACACACACACACAAAAATTTTAAAAAACGTTTTCTTTTTCAGTGGAAGCCACCCATGCAATTTTTATGTACAGGTTGATCATAAATTTGTTTACTTTGTTGGCTTTGCAACACATCAAGCATGCACCACACATGTAAGTAGTTTTGGGCAGGTTGATTGGTTGTAATGGCACTTTTAACACATTACTGACTATATCATGCCAAGGACAAAATCGCTAAGTGCCCTTCCCAAGCACAAACAAAAGCACTGATCCAGGTTTGCCAAGGTGATTATGCTCCTCATTTTGGGGGCAGTTCTTAATGGATTGTTACCCAAAGGTCATGAGCATGTGCTTTCAAATCACCTGAAAACAGTGGGAGTTACCAAAGTCATTGTCTTTTACACAAAAACCAATCTGATTAAAACTGAGACCTACTGTTTTAATATATAGATCTGACAGGCACTGATACTAAGGTTCATGGTCTGCCAACTTCTCGAATTCCTTGTCCACTTATTTTAGTTACCCATCAGTTAAAGCATTAATTTCATGTTTGGGGGAGATATCATACAAATGATATGTTCCGAAGGAAGCTTTTCACTTTCATAATTATGAAAGCTCTAATCTGATTGGTGAACTGAAAGGTCAACACAAGATAGCTTCCTATCAGTGTCTATCAGATCTCCATTATTTCGTATAACTCACTTTTAATCACAGGGCACAAAATAAAATCTGTACTCAACCAGCATGTGCAAATCTGGTTAGCTTGTGATATTTTTCATCAAATCGGGATTTATTCAAGTGCTAGGCATTTGTTTCCTGATCACAGGATTTACTTTGATATGTTGTTGCACAGAATGATTGTCTGAATAAATATTCTTTAACTTATTCCAATTTTATGCACAGCTGGTGTCACAGAAGTTCATACAACAAAGCAGCAGGAATAGGCCTAATGTGTAAGAAAACTTTTATGGGTGTGTAGTTGGCAGAATTGGAAATGTGTGTACATCTGAAAAAGCACCAATTCAACTGCAAACATATGAACAGGATCTTGGACCAGAGGAACATGAGAAGTGGGGAAACTGAATGAAAACAAACATCAGTTACATGTCAAGGTTACATTTTTAAAAAAGCATGACACTACATGTATACTGTATGTTTTTATTTTAAGTGAAATAAACTCACCTCTTTAGCATGTGATCAAACACCTCCCCAAGATATTCTCCACCAAAACACTGATTCTTCATTTCCTGTGAACACAAAAAATCAGTTGCATAATAGTAGTAAAATAGAAAAGCCCTACTTATGACTAGCCTTTACAAATCTATAAAGTATAAAATGATAATTTTGCAAAAACTGATTTTCTTATTCATATTTGTGCTTCATTTGCACTTGAAATGAATTCAGAATTTACAATGTTTAAGACAGCAGGCAGTAGTATTGAAAACTGTTAATTTAGTATATTGGCCCATTCCTAAGTTATCATGTGATTTTTTCCAGTTATTTTTGTTTAATAATTATATATATGGATACACTTGTGAATAAGGCATTTGTGCTTGTGTTGTTTTTGAAACTGATGCAAGGCATGTCTTGGCTTGAAAATTCCACTCATCTGCTCAAATTTATGTGTAGTGACTGAGGAAGAGCAAGACACTTTTTCAAACTGCTCAACCAATTAGACAAGTGGCATTTTCAACAGATTCAGCTTCTGTGTATGATGAGGTGCGTGTGTGTGTGTGTGTGATTTAGATTTTATAACGTAGCTTTAACAATTTTCAGTCATATCGCTACAATGTCTGCAGTGTGACAGTTTATAGTGATGTCTAGCACTGGAGCATCAAGCTGCAAACATGTGGCATGATGTCCCACCCAGTCACATTAACCTGACACCAGGCCGACCAGTCCTAACACTAACCTCTTAATAGAGCGCCAAGCGAGGCAGCTGTAGGTACCATTTTTTAAAGTCTTTGGTATGACTTGGCCAGGGTTCGAACCTGCGGCCTCCCACATCCGAGGCAGACGCTCTAACCACTATGCCACCGGAGCAGTGAGTATATGACAGGATGAGTGAAACTGATGTAGGACAAGTAAAAGTTCCAAGTCACCTGCCCTGCCATGCAAGTAGTGAACTGAAAATTTGTCATGCCCTGTATGCACACCTCTTGAATTTACCTAGCACTATCAGGACACTCAAATATCAATAGTTGACTTGAAAGAAGTGCAAGCCATGTATATCAGTAGTCATGCTGGGTTCAAAGCAGGTAGAATATTGCAAAAAGGAATTTTGTTTTGTAAATTCAAGAATTCTTATTCAATCATACAAATGTCTGGAAAATAAACTCTATTTTACCTCTAGAAGCCATCCATCCCTGAATTCATCTTTTTAGTCTCTATGCGAAGTAGACCAAGGGAAGAAACTCTCAGCAATTACCTCTCCTCACAACCAAAGACATGCCCATGCATGCTACTGACAATTTTTCAACAAGGTGAAAACTGCTATCAAATTCTGCACCAATTTGGAAGTCATACAAATAAACAAAAATACAGTGATCCATCTCACAGAACTGTGGGTTGATAAATTAACCCACACAATGTTCTTATCCAAACTCATGATGTCAGCATTGTACAAAGATGTGAGGTACCAGTAGGATGCAAATGATCCTAGTATTGGACTGTTTGGAAAGAAAGCCATTTGAATTTCTCGGTCTGGGATTTTGTTCAACAGATGGTCCAAGATTTCTTTAATATTTGTTGACTGCACAAGTGGATGCAAGGAGGGTGTTCATCCTCATTCTCAATGTCTACCAAAGCTTTAGCTGTATATGCCTGGTCTGCTGACAACAGCTGAGAGAACTCAGGTGACAAGATTGCTATGAAATTCAACTCTGTGCACTCCATTATGGGGTTGTTGTCCTTGTCAGACATTGCTTCCATGTATATACAAGTCATCCCTGTGGTATAAAGTCATGCCATCACCCGACCCCCAAAACCAAAAATTATATGGTTGGCTCCTTAAGCTTCTTGTCATTCCATATTCATCTGGGGCCTCTCACACAACCCAACTTTTTTGATCTTAGTAAGCTGAGCAACTGGTGAACCTATACATCAATTTGAAGTGTGAATACTGTTCCTAAGCCATATAATGCAAGCTGGCCAAACAAGGAGTCTGACCTCATTTTCACACTGACTTTTAGTACTGAAATTTGTGTTATGTAGAATGGTGTACAAAACTAAGAAAAGTGACGTTACAAAGAAAATATTTTAATCATCAGTAATTATTTATTTGAGATACGTGTATGATAGGCCATACATGGCAGTCAGTATATTTGTTTAAGGAAGAGCCTAGGAAGAAGCAATGACCCACAGGAAATTACTGGCAAGCTTTCTCACATTACCACATTGGTCAAGACAAGACCTGAATCCATAAGCACAGAGGTGAGATGTGAGTGACCTGTAAAAGCAAGCACCCTAGGCCACTTGGCCACCTTGGGACCCAGTGTGAGCAGGATACAGTAATCATCAGTGGAACATAACTTTGGAAGAGAATGATGTATGCATGTATTTTATATTTTTAAATAGTGCACTAAATTAAATGTTGATAATAATAATAATAATAATAATAATAAACTACTACTACTAATAATAATAACAATACTAATGATGCTGGGGTTTTGGTGCATGGTATTTGTTCAAAACCCAGTGACCCTACATAATAAGGTCAACAGATGGTCCAAGATTTCTTTAATATTTGTTGACTGCACAAGTGGATGCAAGGAGGGTGTTCATCCTCATTCTCAATGTCTACCAAAGCTTTAGCTGTATATGCCTGGTCCGATTTGCTTCACCCTTGGATGGCCACAACTGACGGGTTTGGGTTTGGTTCCTTGGAATCCAAATCAAAGGAACTTGTACAAAGATGTGAATAGACCTTTCCTGAAGACAGTGCTTATATAGTTATCTCCTCCTAGCCGATCGGTGTCAGCAATAGTGTCAGCCATTAAGGTGCTGATGAAGCCTGGTTACCGAGCATGCAAACTCTGTACTTTTGACTAGTTATGATAACAGATCTGTTAACCTTCCACTAATTTCAAATTACTTAATAATTCATCTCATGTAACTAACACAACCAATATGATCCGAGTGTCATTTAAAAGCAGATTTGTAATTCACAAATTGTTCAATTTTATGTATTACTCTTTGTCCTCTATTGAGAGACCACCTCTTTGGAGATTCTGTAATTGTAATAACTTAGAGCTACAAAGAGTTTCACATTTTGCTGTGTGCATCTAGAAGGAATAATTAATTTAAATATTTATGGTGTGATACTGTTAATAGATATCTCAAAATACCATAAACAATTCACTTTTATCTGCTTCGTTCTTTCTTCCATTCACTTTTTCCTCAGTGATCATAGTTACAGACGTACTGATACGCACTCAATATTCTGATACAAATATTACACGTTGAAATAACAAATAATCAAGTATGACACAATGCAGTGGTTTTGACAATACTTTAGCAATCAATAGTTTTGGTTTGCTTCTTAGAGAAGGTGTGTTTTACAGGAAGGGGTGATGTTGACAAGAATTTTTCAATTGGCGGCATGGTTTGTTTCTTTAATTACCGAGTAAACAAGGTTACAGGATATGCACAATAGAAGCAAATATCTTGTCTCTCGGTATCAAATTATACTGTATGCAGGAGTGGTGGTTTTGGACAAGAATTTAGCAGGTAAAAACGTATTATTGTACAAGTACTAGATTTAATAGTACAAATAAATCATGGTCCTATTTCATGCAGTAAGAAGACTTCAAAAATTACACTGACCTTCTCTCTTTCATAACTCCAATAAAAATAATTGTGACAATCTCTGACTTTTTTATCCTACACCGGTTTCATAACTGTAAAAATCAGAATTGTGACCTTTTGTCCTTTTATCTTCAGTCCTACAATCAGGTATCTAAGTCACTATCTTCTCTCTCCCACTCACTGCACCAAGATGTTAGTAGGGCAGTAATTTGGGGGGGGGGATTTTTAAATTACTTTCAAGTGTTCTCTTGTCACATCAGCTAAAACTGCATCATTCTCAGGTGTAAAGTGTTATGTGCACTTTATCTGAAAGACCATAACTGACTGATGATTGAAACATCTGGAGCATGTCAAAACCATTCGTCATTTTGCATTCAAAGATATAATGTGTCATCATTTTTTATCCAAAAGCAGCTCTTATGATCGCTCAGTGATTTGTTTTTTAAAGCAATTGATCATGTCTGAAATTTAAGGACCAAACTGATCTGGTTCACTAAAATGGGAATAACTGGGAAGAAGACTTAATCAGCATTGCCCAGGGATTATAGTTTATTAACTTTCTGATCATGCTAATCGTTTGGAATTTGGAATTAGTTTTATCTGTTTCATTATAAAACATCACTTATCTACACACAGAAGCTTTTCTGTTGACATGACTACCTGAGATACTCGCTGGTATTCAAACCAACACATAGGAAATAATTGTCTCTCAGGCAAACCACAGAGGTGAAGCAGTATGGTCACATGATATGAATATGGTCACGCCCATGGAAACAAAAATAAAAAAGTCTATAGGGAATTAAAGCAATTGTCTATTAGGTCTAAACTGACCTAAGCTTGCAACCACCATATTTAACCTCAATGCCACTATGTACTTCTTGAGCTGGAGGAGGTCTATGCCTGGCCCGAGAGTTCCACTGACCCTAGGCATTAAAAAAGAAATTGGAGTAAAGGTCCTGAGAGTTTGACTTGTGAACTATCTCGAGTAATGACCGTATCTTCTACGAAATTATTGCCTTGTCTTGGGGTGTCAAATTAACAATGCCTTTTAGGAGGCTTCAGGAAGGCAAAACCTCGTTTCCTATCAGTTTTATGAAACTGACTCTGGAACCAAGGGGCCTGTTGAGGCTTTAAGTTAGACTGAGGTCAAAATTTGCCATTATGCAATAAATAATTTACTCTGCAGATGCATTGGCAGCCAGGCAAGTGCCATGGCTTGTCTTGCTGGTATGTATTGCCATGAAAACTGATGGTGGGTCAGAAGGATGAGATACTGGATGGCTGGGTGGTCTGATTATTGCCTGGTCAGTTGGCTCAGTAACTGCTTAGGGGATATTTGTTGCATGGTTGGCCAGCATGCAGCACACCTCGCTGAAAAGGATGGATTCATGGTCAGTCACAAGCCTGTATGGATAGCCTGACAGCTGAATTTGCAAGTTGGCTGGACAGTTGGCAGTTAGAACTGCGGTGTATGGCCTGGATGGATAGTCAGAATCCAAAATATAAAAATGCCAAGCTCAGCCGTCCATGGAGAATTGTTAAGTACGAAGGGACAATAAATCATCAAAGGCCAGCAATAGTGCTACTGCCCTTTGCATTAGTTGCCTCATCTGTGACTCCACCATCAATGCCATAAAGAATGTGAATCCAGCAAGTCAGAAACCTTGTTTTTCTATCTCATGCTGACCCGATTTAATGGCTCTCATCAGCATTGTTTGCATTCCTTTCAACTATTGAGAGGAGGGGAACTATTGTGGTATTCCCCCACTACACTGGCCAGTAATGATGTTTTAGGACATAGACTCAGCATGTTGCATTCTGTTCCTCTGGACTTGCCATGTCTCTCTTTGTTCTTAAGATCCTTTCTCAGCACTTTGGACTATATACCTTCAAACCAGGACATAAAAATACTGCATGCTGTATTGGAAAAGATGTGCTTCATGCATTTCTGGAACACTTAGTGCAGGCTTGGCAAATTTCATGCGTGTCCTCCATGGATTTAAATCTCTTGCATTTAATGCATTTTGTTGCCACTGTCCATCACTTACTGCTACCAAATGTACTTGAAAAATTCACCATATAAAAATAGTTTCACACTGAGGTATATAAACTGATGGACATGCAGATTTATGGACAGACAATCATACATACAATACAGTGTTCATGATGTTAAGCTTTAACCAAGGTGGATTCGATGATAAATATAACAGGAATTATAAAAAATAAAAGAAATACGGAAAAAAAAATTAAATGAACAAAACTGATTTTCTAGTATTACTATCTCACCTCATCATCCTCCATTTTACATTCTGACACATCACCATCATCAAACTTGTACCACTTTGCTATCCTGTCAGCACCCCTAAAAACATAAAAAGATCATATACATTCCTCAGATGGCACAGTTAGAAAGCAGATAAAATCACGATTTTTTGTTGTTGATTTAAACATGAATCACCATACTAAACAGTATACATCAAGAGTTAAAGTCCAAATGAAAAGCATGAATCAGGCTTATTTCTTGATTTCAACAGTGTAATAAGCCTTCTATACATACAAAAACTAGATAAAACACGTTCATAAAAATTGATTTGTTATCTTACCATCATACCCCTGTTCCTGAAAGCATGAGTATTTTAGCATTAAGTGTCATTATTATATAATGAAATTCTATCATGCCTGAATATATATTATATACTCTCATGCATATTTTCAATAATTATCTGTAAATGGCAGTCTGCATCAATTGTTTCAAAAAAACGTTTCATTTAAGGCTTAAAGCATCATTTAAGTAGTAGAATCAGCTTCATTAAATTGTATGCCATCATGTTTCAAACTTTACACAAATATTTGTGTAAAAAGTTTGAATTAAATGAAGTCTGTTAGTAGTGATTGCATGTTACCTATGTAAGATGTAGGAGTAGTAATGTCCCCCACTGGCCTGTCCACTGTGAACTACAACCCCTATCAATTTGTACTTTGTACACTGCCCCTTTTCATCACAGTCAGCATCAATAATTTCACCTAAACACAAAACAAGAATTAGTCAAGTTTAAAATAGTAAATCAGCCTATGTTACTTTATCAAAAAGCCTACAGAGAGAGAGAAAGAGAGAGAGAGCAACTTTCAAAACCTAAAACTTGGCAGCATATTTGAAAAACAATACAGCTTCCCCATTACTGGATCATGGATACAGGGTAGAAATGCACGCTTATTCTGACTACAGTGTGGTCATAAAAACCATTACTGCAAGTTTATAATTGGCACTTAAAGAAGTGTATTTTCTAAAATTTCAATACTACAATTTTAGAATCAAGTTCCAACATTCTCTTGTGGAAATAATTAAGTAATCTTGTATTATGAACAATGAAATATAAATGGTTGAATTCCACTTATGTGAAATTTCTTGCATATTGAATGTTATGTCCAAACTCCCATTTTCCCTGTTCTCCATTCTGGGATCTGTGCTAGTTCACTGAACTCATAATTAAAGGATTGCAGATTAAGTGCCAACCTATACCAGCCCATGTCAGCCAATTACATCTGTGCTTAAGAAAGGTGCTGTAGCTCCCATTTCCTTGGCATGATATAGATAAAGCGCTGAAACTGCCATTTAAAAAAAACCTATACCACAACCTGTCCACATGGAGGTGAGTCAGGAGCCAATCTTATTGCCTGAATTTGGTTTTTCATGCCCAGTATGTACAGTTATAAGGTGGAGATCTTTTTAAGTTATGACCAAGAATCCATATCCCAACCCCTTGGAGTCTGATCCAAAATTTATGACCCAAGCTTACATAAGGTGTGTATTTTAAACAGACAAATGAACTAAACATGCATGAAGACACTTTTTTAATGCATTCAAATTGCACAAAACAATTTAATACTAAGTATCTAATGTCCATGAACAGTCCATGTTTTAAACTGGTGCATTAGGTCTATATAAACTACTATCAGTCCAAATTTCCAGATGTTCAATGCACATCTAAAATGATAGCACTTGATCCTTGTGAGATAACTCACTGAAACTAAGTAATATAATCTTGGTCACTAAACTGCACATCAGTTCAAAAATATCATTAAACATCTTGATGATTAAGACACAGCCTGAATGTACATGTTAGGGTTTTGTGCTTTTTGCAAAATACCATGTTGAATTTCAAAATATAAAATTAGTTCAGAACCATGGAGTAAAATACCCAAATTGTTAATTTTTTACTTACACCTCTACAAGACTTCTGCTAAAGACCAGCCTCAAGCATATTCCAAGGTTTAAAGTCCTTAATAAGCAGTTTTGTTTGAGTTGTGAGGAATCAAAACAACTGAAATAACTACACATTTTATATATAAATATACAGATTCAAAAGCATTCCTCCCCAAGCTCTGCCTGAAGGGATGGATCATATCAACATGACTATCCAAATCATATCCCATGGTTCAAGAATCCATATGGATCAGTGATGGAGTTGTTGTATGTTGTGATACATTCACATCTGGATGGAAAGACATAATCCAAAGCCAATTTTTTTATAATTAAAAAAGGAGGGGGGAGGATAAAGTTCTGATATAACTTTCTTCTTATTTCCATGAATTTCTAAGTTTTGAAAAAATTATTTTTTGCAATTTGAAGCAAAACAAGAAAAAATCTAGGTTATGTTCAAGAAAATATCCACTGAAATAAAACATATCTACTTACCTTCTATTTTTGCTAATCCTTGAACTGTATAAGGTTCCATGTCAAACTCTCTTGGAAATTCAAAATAATCATTAAACTTTATTGCACTTTCTCTGCAAAGAAAAAATATTGAGCACTGTCAACCTTTTAAAAACCGTAGACCAAGGCATGTGGTCTTGATTTTAACTTACTGTGCAGAAACCATTATTTTCCCAAAAGACTTGCTATGACCGTGACCTCTGACCTCTAGATCCTAGAGTCTATTGGTTTCTTTATTAACTGCCAATCAAAGCCATTACTCTGTAACAAAAGATCTTCTGCAAAACTAATTTTACTTTCAGGATGAATGACCCTGAACTTTGACCTTTTGATCCTGAATTCAACAGAACTTTTCATATATTGTGGGCAAGTTCTCCACAAAATTTGGTCATGATATATGAAAGAATAGTTCCTCGAAGGTATTGGTGCTCTAATGGAATTCAAGATAAGACCATTTCTTCTTTTTAACTGCCAAGTGTTGAAACCATCTCTGATATTATTTAGCAAAAACAAAGTAGCCAATGTGGCAACCATACTGGATATTAAGATCAGCACCATTTTCATTTGGGACAAACCAGACATCACTAGAAGTCCCCAGGTGAAAATTCCCATGAGAATACGACCATCTGTTCAGGAGCAGTGATACCAAGATTTTATAGATGGCTGCTGTGGTGGCCATAAGGGATGTAAGATCTACACAATTTTCATTTAGAACCAAGTAAGCTTCAACAGAAGTCTTTTGGTGAAACTCTATGTCAATAAGAGCTTCCACTGAGTAGCAATATATCATGATTTTCAAGATGGCTGCCGAGGTGGCCATATTAGAGTTCAGATCAGCACCATTTTCATTTGGGATCAACAAGACATGAGAACTTAATGTCCATATGACTTTCCATTAATGAATATTGGCAAGGTTTTCAAGATGGCTGCCATGGCGGCTGTATCGGATGTCACCATGTTCATGCTTTTAGAACCAACTAGATATCATAAGAAGCATTCTGGTTATCACCCCATGTAGATTTCACTTGCCATTCAGGAGTAGTAATAACAAGATTTAAAAATGGTTATAATAGTGACCATGCTGGACATCAGATCAGCACCATTTTCATCCAAGACTGTCATAAGAAGCCTGTTAGTAAAAATCCGATGTTGATACAACCATCCATTCAGGAAAAAAGCAGCCACAAGATTTTCAAGCTGGCCAATACATTGGTGTCCATTTGGCACCATTTTCATTTAGAACCAGCTAGATGTCAAATTAAGTCTTCTGGTGAAATGCCGATATGACTTTCCATTCAGGAGTGACAAGATTTTCAAGATGAATGCCACTGTGGCCATATTGAACATCAGATCAGCACTATTTCATTTAGGACCAACTAGGCATCTTAAGAAGTCTTTTAGTGAAAACCCTATGTTGATATAACCATCCATTCAAGAGGAGTAGCAATAACATGATTTACAAGATGGCTGTAACCGAGGTCATACAAGATGTCAGACTGGTACCATTTTCATTCTGGATCAACTAGACATCATAAGAAATCAATTTTTTCAAGATGGGTGCTATAGCAGCCATACTGGATGTCTGAGCAGAATTATTTTGATTTAGGACCAACTAGACCTTGGGAATGTGTGTAGAACTTAATGGCAATCTTCCATGTAATTTAGGATAAACAGTGATAACAAATTTGTGCTAATGGACGGACGGACAATGGACATCAGATGATGGATAACTGGCGATTTCTAGTGGTCCATGACAACAAAAGCTAACAACCATTATCTTCTTTCAGGCACAGTAACTTTGAGCTTTGCCCTTCAGACACCAATCTCAATAGGCTTCTTTCTTACCCAAAGTGCAATTGGTTAATGTACATTGTCAAGAACTGAAATCTGTTGTGGAAATCATTTTTTCTGTAACCTTGACCTTTGACAATGAAATCACAAGGCCTCTTCTTTACCCAAAGTGGCAGCAATTCATAAAGTTTGCTCCAGGTATTTACTTCTTTCTGTCACAGTAACCTTGATCTTTGACAAACCATTAACCTTCTTCCTTATCCTAAGTGCATGCTATCCACCAAGTTTGATAGCTGTGGATCATGGAGAACCAGAATTATGAAATGGAAAATACATTTAACAGATGGATGCCATTACAACATTATAACATAAAACACACAGCCTAATTGCAGGCATATAAAAATACTGGCAAGCACTGGTACAAATGCAAGGGTTTTCACAAAGCTTGATTAGCTTTCTTTGCACAAGCTATTGTTTAGACATGGTGACTAAGATAATATTCATTATAAGACATTTCATTATCATCAGAAGACTGCTAGGAAACTGGATTTAATTAAATGTAGGACGTTTCATGCCATCAGGACAATGAGTGTTACATGCACAGTTGTTTAAATCATTACTGCTTCACAACTATATAACAGACCTGACAATTTCAGAATTTAGGAGCTGAAGTTGAAAGTTAAACTAGGATGAAAATCTATTATATAATGAAATGAAATACTTCTGTGAGATTACAGAAAAAGATCTTTCAAATGGACTTGACTGAAATCCACAAGTCTAATTTTAGTGCCATGGAGCCCAACATAAAAGAATCCTTATGTTTGTATTTGCATTATCAGTCATCACTTGGCCATTAGGAATTCTAACAAAAACAACATTTCAACACCGTATTATAACAAAATAAATCAAGATCTGATTAGATCAGCACCATTTTCATTTAGGACCAAACAGACATTATAATTATCTTCACCAATCCATTTAGGAATAAAATGGCCACATTGCAGCCATAGTGATGTCACATCAGCACCATTTTTCATTTGGGACCAACTAGACAACATAATAAGTCTATTAGTGAAAAACACTTCAACATAATCATTTCATTTAGGAGCAGCAATGATAACATGTTCAAAATGGCTGCTGTGGAAGCCATATTGGCTATCTGAGGGGTACCATTCTCATTTAGGATCAACAAGACCTTGGGATGAAATTTTGTGGAGTTTGATGACAATCCTCTCAGTAGTGTCATTGGAGCAGTGATAACAAACTTGTGGCAATGAATGGCAGATAGCAGACCATAAGTGTGCTTCTGGTCTATGATCAGTCGAGGCAACATTGTATGAGTACGAATTCTGACATACCTTTCCCAGTCATAGTCAAATCTCTTCAACTGAATGGCTAAAACTCTTGGCAGCTTCTTAATGAGCAATCGTTTGACTGTATCAACCTAGGAAAATTAGAACAAAGATAAAGATAAGATTTTTCCAATCACTTTCAAAATAAAGCGTCAGATGCAATCAGAGGACAGTCTACAAAATGTTTTAAGATTTGCTTCACAACATCAGAGCATTCAATTATTATATCAAGGTATTTACATTTGGACAGAAAACTAACAACAAAGTTTAATTTGCTATTGAAAATTACCAAGAACCATTCAAGTACAAAGTAAAAAGGACCTAGGGGAAGTACTTTTTTAAATCTGTGTAATCATCAATGGATAAAATTTATAAATTTTTCAGAATTTTTACTAGAATTCAAAGTAATCAGAGTACCCTCACAGATACAACATTTTTATAAAAGAACTGCCTTGTCTGGGTACCGGGTATATTTACATGGAACAGCTGATTAATGCCATTTTCTATATTTTATTTTGCAACATTTTTTATTCTCATGGCAGACAACCCTATCTTCTCCCCCTCCACTTAAGGGCTAAAGCACCAACCTTTTTGTTGCACTTGTCACAGTGATAAGCATTAGCACCTTCTAGAAGGTCTCCCTTCACATACTGTTCCAGTGACTCTAACAAATTCTGGTGATTCCTAATATCCACATTCAGAGTTGTGAAGGGTTCCTCCCTCTGGTACCTAGAGTTCAAAACCAAACCAGCTTTTCAATAACTGTCAAATTTTTACAATGAAGCTATACATTGAGGTGTCATACTCTTCATTTGACCTATTTTGTGTTCATTTCAAAACGGTCAAATTAACAG
The DNA here is from genome assembly GCA_016617855.1 of Megalonaias nervosa. Lineage (NCBI taxonomy): Eukaryota > Metazoa > Mollusca > Bivalvia > Unionida > Unionidae > Megalonaias > Megalonaias nervosa. Next base: position 56,262 of record JAECUM010001369.1, read on the forward strand.
CACTGTATTTCATGCATAGTTAACCTTTCAATCCTGGACTGGCTAACTGCTGAGACCGATTTGTCTTTCAGTAACAAAAACTTTTTAAAAATAATTACGTCTGTATCTTTCTACACATTGCCTTTCATCCCCGATATTCCCCCCCTCCCCCCGTCTATCAATGGCATAGTCCAAAAATACAAAGAATAGTAGTCATGAATGTCAGATTTTGGTACAGCTCTACTTTGTTATCACGTGGTAGTCAGTGTCCATTACTGTTAACTGCATTATGTACTGAACCATGCTATACTGAGAACTGAGATATTTACATAACTGATATGTTGAGAATAGCATAATATACAGAACCATGGAATAGTGGGGGCAATCAAAATAATGGTGTTTTGAAAAGGAAATAAAAATATAAAACTAAATTTCACCTTGTTTTCTTTCAACCGTTACTGTTATACATACATGAATTTTGGTCACAGAGTCCACAGAAGTACCACATTATATCCAGAATCACATTATAACAAGGTATGTTATGACGAGGCAGCACTAATTTGTATTCATGTGTCAAAAAAAAGAAGAATTTAGAACTCCTATATGAACTTTGTATCCTTTATTATTCTCTTTAGTTGTTATCAATACCAATACATTAGCAACTATTGCTTAATTGCTTTTGTTCTGTGCATCTGAAAAATAAAGGACGAACAGATAGTTCAACATATATCCATGTCATAAATGCACATAAAAGCTCACACATTACAAATGATTGGGGATAAAGCAGCATTTCCACTCAAAATATGAATATCTAAGAGATAGACCGGCCATAAAACTTCGACTAAAATTTATTTTTCAGCATTCGTAACACTGGTAAAATTGTAACATTCAGACTGCCTACAAACATTACAAACACCTGACACTTGAGATAGCACACCTTGATTCGTAGTATTTTTATTAGGAACCCCTGTGGTGCAAGTGTTGCAAACGTTTTATGCATGTGAACCAATTAAACTAACTCATGAATTCCCAAGGAAATCTGTTCCATTATACTTACCTATGTGGACAATCTTTGCATATCTTTTGATCAGCGAAGGATCCTCCCATTACTTTGGAAAGAATTGCAGGTTGGTCAAGTGTCTTTAAAGATTCATCTAAACTGTCAACTAAACTGTTAAAAAACTCCAGTGCGTCATGTTGCTCACGAAGATTAACTGGTTCTCCCCATAATCTGTAAAAGACACATATTGGTATATACAGTATTATATCAGGGTAGGTTCTGTAGACCATGTATTCTCTGACCAACTGGCATAGATGCTGCAAGTAGCCACTGATCTACATTTTGTACTGGCACGAGACAAGTGTCAAGCTAGTCCATGCTGGCATTAAATTTCTTGCATTTAACACACTCTGTCATCACTGTTCTCAAATCACAAAGTCAAGGATATAAATAATTAATTTTTAACTGTATTAAAAATTCCAGAAAACCCATTATACAAGGGGTGACAAAGTGTGTGTGAACATGTCTATAACAATTTTTCTGAGTAGATCCATGCAATCAGAGATCACATACTGCATGGATCTAAGTCCGTTTAAATGAAAAAGTTAACATAAATATTATCAAAACTGAAAAAAGTAATGTATACCACTTATAGGATAATCCTTAATATATCAAAATCCACCCTCAACAAAATCCTTAATGAATGGATGAAATACCACAAATTTTCATTTGATCTTGTGTGGCACTTTGAATGATGTACAGTAGTCCCCCTCTTATACGGCCACCCCTTCTGCACCGGGACAGTGGCCTTATAAGACGGGTAGCCTTTCCAGAGGGGGACTAATTTTTTGTGAGAAGTATATGTAATGTACGTAGTAAGAAAGCTACATTCTTCAAAACATTTAATATCTTCATTTAATATCTTCGTTTAAAAGTAACATTAATTATTAAAAGGTTCTTCTTCATATAATAACAGACTTATTTCAACTGAATATGCATTAATAGTTCTTATTTTTGGCGTAAGCGTGTTATGCGAGCGTGTGTTGTTGTCATGCACATTGCAAAACCATTCAAGAACATCATTTAAATCTTGGTACATACATAATTCTCTTTCCATTTGCTCCATTTTCCCCACTGCTGCTGAATAACCTCCTTGTCGGTTACGATGTTGTTTATTCGAGTCTTTTCCACATAAAATTGTTTTATTCAAGTCTTTTCTACCTAAAATTGTTCAGCAAGTCCCCCGTCCCCACCGCACCTGATGTCGTAGAGTAGAATAACCGACTTTTTAAAAAAACATAATCGTCTCCGTTTACGTGATGACATGTTAATGTTTGGTAATGATTTATTTGGATGTTGCTAACTGTATGCGATTTAATTATGCAGACGAAACTTTTGTAGAGCTGACGAAATGCCTTCTTTGTAAAAGAAGCGATAAATGTGTTGTCACATGATTTTTCGGTCTTTGTCTGGTATCCTGTTTTGTTCATGGTTAATTTCTGGGTGTGTGCCTGTGTCTGCACAAAATCTATTTTTAGCCTATGCTGACCCTGTTATGATCTTGACAATTATGTCCGGTTGTAATCATCAATGTTGCCAACTACAAGACTGATAAAACAATTTTTCTACATTTAAACAAAATGCTATGTGTTTTTAAAGGCAGCGATCTTGTCATGTGCTTCATTAGTCGCAGTCTGGTACCCTATTGTTTTTACATTTCTTTACACTAAGAGAGAGAAGCCAAAACGGCTTTGATATGTACGCAGATTTAACCTGAAAACAGCATCTTGCGGCCATTAGGATTTGTAAATTTGGCAATTATTTTCAGTAGTAATAGCCACTAATTATGAAAGTGAACAAGCTCAACATCTTACTAAGGGAAGCCATAAAGGCTATCAAACCATTTTCCCGCTGACTTGTGTATTGTACATCAATTCCACCACTTCTCAGCTGTTATTACTGTTTAACAATTGTATTTGTAATCGTAACGATTATCAGAATGACTGAACTGGACATCTCATGATAACACAGCAGTAAGGCTAATCGGATTATGTGTACTTACCTTTTTGTATGGAATAAAATTTGAGTCTTACTCGGCTTTATGGGATAAATGTGGCTTCTCGTAAGGGGTAAATGATGTAATATTAACCTTGGTGGTACATGTGCTTTAGTCAACACTTATGTCAGTAACGAAAACCTGATATCGGGAAACAGAAATCGGATTACTTAACACATGTTATGAATAAAATACTGGTTCTGGATACATATTACAAAATGAAATGCGGCTGCTTGTGAGGGGTAAATTTGACATTTTTGCACTAATATGCTGGCCGCTGGTCGCGTTAGCGGGGTGGCCTTTCATGAGGGGTACTTTTGAACACAAACTTGTCGGTGCCGACGGATTCTGGCCGTGTGGAGCGGGTGGCCGCTGTCAGGGGGGCCGTTCAAGAGGGGGACTACTGTATTGTCAGTTCAAACTGAAAGCTTAAACAAACACAACCTGTTGGTGACAAGAGGAGGTAATGTACATACATTATTGCCCTTTGTCTATATAATATAGATAGATGAATTTTCCTCTATTGGAAGGGTTGGAATCAGGAGATAGTTAGGTTTATATTCCTAACATTAATGTCATCACGGAATGTATCTTAAAGCAAAACAAAACATAATATGGATGGATGAATTGACAAAAACAAAAAAAAAAAATTTAAATTAAATAACAGTGAATAGGAAAAAGCACACTAGGACAACTAGTCCAATATGTTGAACAAGTTTCTGAGATACCTTTAAAGGTTTATGTGTGTGTGTGTGTGTAGTTTGGATTTTTAACATAGCTTTAACAAGCTCTCACATCCTAAGTGGATGCTCGAACCACTAGGCCAGTGGAGTAGTTCCTTTAAAGGTTTAAGAAATATGGCCCTGTAATTGAAGCGTGATAATGGAGTGGAATGAAAAAAATAACAGAAGCATAAAAATTATTGAAACTGATCATTATAAATAGCAAGAGGCAAATTTAGGTCACTAGTCCAATATGTGAAAAAAGTTGTGGTTTGAGAGGTATGCTCCAGAAACAGAAGTGTCAATGGATGGATGGAGAGAACAAATAAAAATATTGAAACTAAGGAATTATAAACAGCCAAAGGTACATTCCAATATGTGAACCAGGTTTAACTGAGACATATTTTTTATGGTTTTAGAGTTATGCTCCAGAAAGGAAAGTATGGATAATGGATAGATGGAAACAAAAATGCAAAATAACATCATTAAAAAATTGAAACAGCAAAATTGTGAATAGCAAAAAGAAAATCTGGACCAATATGTATACCAATAAAAAAAAGAGACACCTTAAATGATTTAAGTTGTGCTCCATAAATTAAAGTTTATGAATAGGCAGACATAGCAATACTTATATGTTTTGGATACCAGGGGTTCGGTGTGGGTGGGGGGTGGGCCTATAAATTTTCAAGATTGACCCCCGCCCCAACCTGATGCTATCATAGGAAATAAGCTGCGTGTTGGTTGAAAAGAAGCTGCCTTGCTCAAACTTTACCCTATACTGTATTCTGATAATATATGATCTGTAATAACTTAAATACAATACTTGATAAAAAATTTTCCCTACTTGAAGTGCTTCCAGAAGCCCCTGGGTACATAATACTGTAGTCTGCTGGCTGCTAAGTTGCCAAATATCAGCTGTATCTGCTTCAGCACCCCCAGGTTGTACTCCCTTCTTTCATCATCCTTGTTAGTCACTGACTTCTCCTCATCCTTCCTTTCCTCTTCACCCACCTCAACATTTGTCTGCCAAAAATATACAATATGCATACAATACACATGGATGGAGTATTAAATTATATGGTAATAAAAAGCATTATACATCCTTCATGTTGATAACAAATGCACAGTTCCAATGATGACTTTCTATGAGGTATGTATGTAGGTAGGTAGGCAGAATGTTTACCATGAATTTCATTTGCTATCATGGATATAAATTTTATGGGGTTTTTTTTCTTCCAAAAGTAACCTTTTTATTGGTAGCTAAATTCATCGGTGTTCTTTATTGTTGGGTACTGAAATTTATTGTTATTGGCAACAACAAAATTCATGACAAAAAGCACCCCACAAGTAATTTCACATTATTTTAGTTGTTCCCATTTCAACATTTGTTTAAAGATGACAAAAAAATTTCCTACTTGTTGAATTATTTATTCTAGTATTCCAAATGACATGATGAAGAGCAAATTCCATGAGATGTTTACAACACCAAATGAATGAATGGGTTTGCTGCATGTAGCTAGCTGCTGTTCTCCACTGCAATATTTCTAAAGTTTATTTCTTAATTACCATTTCATAGTATCTCATCCAAACATTTATGTTCCTTGAAGATTGGCTCTTCCATTCTGTTAATCCAAATTCCCTCTGCTGTTTTCAGGTATGAACATTTTCTTCAGTAAGCGATACTTAAGGAAATTATTTTGTTCTACATCATGCAACTATCTCGTATTGTATCTGATATAAAAGAGTCAACTCAGCTGGAAAACTGCCCTGGTGGCTCATGTTCGTAACACAGTACAACCCTTACTGTGAAAGACCACCCATTCTGCAAAACAAATCATGGTCTCCTAAGACAGGTGATCTGTCATGACAGATCATAACCCTATATAATCTCACAAGTGTCCCTTGATGGAACTGATGTTGTAAAAGGTGAAAGGGATTAAAGATAAGACTATTTCCATTTTTTAACCACTGTTGAAACCATCTCTAATATTCATGAATGACAACAAGATTTTCAAATCAGCTGTTGTGGTGGACATACTGGATGTCACATGGGTACCATTTTCATTTAGGATTAAGTAGACATCATTTGAAGTCTAAATTCAGTTTAAACTCCAAGTCAACAAGACTATCCATTCAGGAGGAGCAATGATAACAAGATTTTCAAGACTACCATTTTTGGTAGCCATATTTAATGTATGATTGGTACCATTTCTGTGTAGGACCAACAATGTATCATAAGAAGTATATTGGTGAACCATCTATTCTGGGAGAGTACGGATAATATTTTCAAGATGGCCATCATGTTGGTCATACAGTGTGTCAATTTCCATGATTTTCTTTAGGACCAGTTAGAGACCTTAAGATTTATTCTGATGAAAATCAAATGTCGAAATGACTTTCCATTTAAGAGAAGTGATAATAGTGTTTTCAAAATGGCCATACTAGACATCAGACTGCCACTATTTTCATTTAAGACTAAGCAGACATCATAAGATGTCTTCTGGTGGAAACCCCACGTCAATCTGACTTTCCGTTTAGAAGGAATAGTGACAACACAATTTTCAAAATGGCTGCTGTGGATGCCATGTGAGTAGCCAGATTGGCACCATTTTCATTTAGGACAAACTAGAGATGAGAAGTGATTTGGTTTTGATGCTTTATGGCACAGCAACACCAGTAGGTTACCTAGTGCCAAGGCAATTGGAGTACAGCGTGTTGCCCAGTGCCTGATGGTAGGATACAAACCAGCAACCTTTCAATCGCAAGTCTAGCAGACCAAACACTGAGCAACAAGTCTTTTGTTGAAAAATTTTATAAGACCATCCTTTCAGGAGTAGCAAAAACAGGATTTTCAAGATGGCTGCTGTGATGGCTATGTTGGATGTCCATATATCACCAATTTCATTTAGTACCAACTAGACCATGGGATGAATGTGTGTGTAAACTTTTCTGGCAATCCTCCAATTAGTTTTGATGAGTAGCGATAATAATTTTGTGCCAATAGAAGGCTGGACAAAAGACCATCCTAAAAGATCTTCTGGTCTATGGCCAGTTCAGCTAACAAGTAAGTCATGGCCAGCATGCAGAATCCATGATCAAAGCAAAGCCGTAAAATACGTGACCTTGACCCAAAGTTCAGACGGTGAGCAAGTGTGTCAAAACTTGTCTTGGTTTCATAATGATTCGCTCAAGGTATATAAAGAAATTCCATCAAGGGGTTTAGGAAATACAATTTGAAGAAATTCTGTCATGTGGTTTAGGAGTACTGAACAAATTTCAAAACCTTAATTGAAATATTAATGGAAATTTCAATGACTGTGACCTTTACCCCAGGGTAAAAGATGAGTTAACATGTCATAGAATGATTTATCTTAGCTTACTTAATATTACTCAATCAAGGAAATTTAAGAAAAATATGCAAATGAAAAACTTAACCTAAAACCTTAGCAAATTGTTCATAATGCCACTGGCGGAATAGTGACTTCTCTCTTAGTCTTCCACTGATGTGGGCTCAACAGAAATGTCTAGTTTATATGCGGTCATTTTCAAGTTGCATCTAAATAACAATGCTTTGAAGACCATTTTGTTCTACTTTGCAATGTGACAAAAATAATGTAATAACAATGACCTTGGAAAAGTCAGGCACAGCAACTGTAATTTAGGATACAAGCAAGGTTTTTATGGTAAAGCGTAATACCTGTACACAAATTACATGTATACACTGTATATGATTCAATCTATTAATTTCTTTTTTAAAGATCTCTTTGTTCAAAGATTCCCATGTTATCACCATTACAGGTCCACCACATACCTCGCCCTCTCCTTTCTCGTCTGTAATGTACTCTTCTTCTATGTCATCTGCAGCTCCCTCTACTGACAAAATACTTGTTCTGATCTGTTCTATCATGAACAGCTAAACAAAAAGGGAAAAAAAAAAAGAAAAACCATAAAGGTATTCTTAGTCATTAGGATAAAACCTTGATTAGCAAAACCTGTCAAAGAAAATTTTTAATAATAAAACAAGAGGCCCATGTGGACCTGAAATCATGCATGTATTTGAGATCTAACTAAAAGTCAAATGCAAATGTACTTGGCCTTGAAATAAGTTTAGTATAATCCTTTCAAGCACTGAAAGGTGTTTATTTGTTTTAGCAATAGCAGCCAGATCAGCATCATCTGTGCAATCTTGAAATACATTATGTCAGGATGCTTTCTGTGAAATCTGCTCAACACAAGCTGGCCAATAAAAACCGTTTATATATTTTGTTATTTTAGTAACAATGGCCATACTGGATCAACATTATGCAAAACTGAAATGCCTTCATGTCAGGATTCTTTCTTTTAGAGTTGGTAAAATTGTTTTTAAACAGAAGCCATTTAAAGATTTTTTTAATAAAAATTCTGAATAAGAGAAGAAATCATGATCATCACAAATTTCCATATTCAAGCAGTATCTCTGCAATACATTAGCAAAGCAAGGCTAAATCAATGCACATAAACTCTCCTCTGTGAAAATAAGATTATAACAAACTGTTGCAATTTAAAATTATTCTGAGACAACTGTCATGTCACAGTTACCTAACGTGTAAAATCTTGAGGAATGGTGAGCAATATTCTTATGTCAATATATGACTCCTCCCATATCCCACCCCTACCCGTATGATGGATATAAAATAAGAGTATTAAAAAAGTGCACAACTCTTCTGCAAATGGTGCAAGGCAGTAAAAAGTTCCAGAGTAGTTGCACACACAAAATTCTGATATGCACTGAACTGCATCCAACTTGGGATTGGGGCAATAACTCTTACAATAGGTGCATGAATATTTGTCAATATGTGCATCATTAGATAATGACCATAATATGCAGTTTCACAACAATTCATACAAAACTATAAGACAAAGCTGTGGGACAAGTTGCACAAATGACTATCATACATGGCATTAGCTGCATGATAAGAATGGCAATAACCCTATATAACAATTAGTGCAAAGTCATTTGTTCACAATGCATATCTAGGTTGCCAAATCACCCAATTTCATGGCAATCCAACAAAAACTGCACTACCAGATGTACTTACAAATGCTGGATGGAAGGACAGACATATGGAAACAAGGATTAATTTAGGCCTATCCACCCTCTGTTGAGTCAAAGGTATTTACAAATTTATAAACAAATAATATGTAAATACTCTGAAATTTGTTAAGTATCACTTAAAAGATTGTACTATTACCTGCTGTAGGACCGAGTTCATATAGCATGTGGCTCCAGCATTCTTCAAACCCACAAATCCTTTTGGGGGTCTGGGACCTACTGGGGGCAAGTATTCCCATTCTGTTAATGAAGGCTCCCCTGAAATTTGAAGAAAGGTAATATTTCATTCTGGTAATAACTGTCAATATTAACACTGGAATATAGTCCTCTTTTGTGTTTTTTTGGTTTATTGGTGTGGTCCCTCTCAGATTTGTCATCATAGAAGGGACCCCCTAGTGCCAAAAGTTCAAAGTTTTATGTATTATTGTTTCTCCATTGTGTATGTGTTATTTGTGTTAAATTTATTGAATTTCATTTTTATTAATTTTGAGTTAGGGTTTGTACACCATCCTAATCTATTATAACTGGTAAAGTATCAAATTCTCAAGTTGTTATTTAATTTTATAGGCATTTTAATAGTGCAATGTTTAATAAAGAAAGAAAATAAATATTAAGTTTCAGTACATAAGAGTTTTAAAATTTTGTGTTATTGTACAGAGAAGTTTGTTTTTTTAAAAAAGTAGTTACTAGGTGTAGAGAGTAAAAAGTTGTTTAATACAAGATTATTAATTATAAATATTCTCGTTTAAAATTAATAGCAGTTCAAAAATCTTTACTTTCTACTGAAGTCATTTAGTAAGGCTTAAAATAAATCTAACATTTAATGAATGTAGTACCGAGTTGCTTAGCACATGAGTTCAAACAAAAGTCACTAATGACGCACGGGCAAAACCTGTGCACCCGATCTAGTGAGCACTATGTGCATGTGCTGTGGATTTACAATATAGCCATTTAAGTACATTTATTAGTTCAGAAACTTTGAATTATAGCTAATTAGTTAATAAAAGTAAATATTTAATTATATGAGGGAAACTTGTTTAATCAGAATTATAATCAAATCAATTGAATACATAAGAATTTTAAAATTGTTGTTTAATCATTGGTTACGATTCTAAATATCAATGTAATTAATTTATAATATATTTGTTTAAAAGCTGTAGAGGATAAAGTAAAAGCAGTGTAAGCAGTCTGAAAAGTAGAGAAGCTGTCTTTTATTCCGTGTTTGAATTTAACTATAATATTCCAATTTCACAGTTCCTTTTCTATTGTTAATTGTAGTATGAATCAAAAGTTCTAGCAATATTATTAAGTTCTTATGAATTTCAATGTAAGTACGTGAACTTTCCTTGTATTCATTTCTATCAGTTCCTTTTCTATTGTTACTTGTGGTAGCAAATTTGTTCTCATCTGAATCAAAAGTTCCAAGCGATATTGTTAAGTTATTATGAATTTCAATGTAATTAAAAAGTCTGTGGATGTTCCATTTCATTTTCGAATTGTCATTGTTTAAATATTAAGATTCTTTCTACATCCGTGGCTTAGTTGGGTCTATCGCAAGAAAAACGCGAGATGTGAATCAATCGCGTTAATACTCACAAGACACCACTTCACACATAGGAGCATCTGAATCCAATTTCTATTTTGCAATCAAGTGATATTATGTTACGTTTCTATTAATTAATTTTCAACAGTGTTATCTGAAGTCTGCGGACGTTCCATTTCGTAATCAGCATATATATGAATTTCACTCAAATCTGTTGTCTTAACTCATAGTCCATATTCATTTCCAGTGGTGAATCTGTGATTCCTTCGCCTCTGCTGACTTTCCATCTTCCAAATTTGTAATCAAATACAACCTGTGAGATCTTGTGCTATTCACATCCATAGTAGATTTTATTCGGAAAGACTTTACTTGTCAACCAGGAGTTTCAGAATTGTGTTTTTTCTACATCTGTAAATTTGCGACTATGCAATGTCCAAAGCCCTCTGCCAATGTGCCAACCACACACCTTTATCAAAGCCTCATATAGTATCAGTTATATTAGTAAAAGAGTGGATTTAATGTACTTTTCCTTTTGCTATTGTGCACATCAGGCAAGATGTGGGGAAGTGGTGCCACTTATGTCTATCACTTATTTTAAAGGTAATAAGAGTAGATTATAATTATCTTGTTATTTCTAGAATCCCTATGCTTTATTCATTCATGCTTATATGGTTTTATAGGTAACACCTGGACATGAAACTGTCTTGGCACAACAATTGAACTCAGACACAAATAAAAATAATCAGTCTCTCCCCAATTCACTGACATATGGCATGTATACAATGTTACAAACAATACCAGAATTTTCATAATTCTAAACTCATTTACAACATAGGGAAAGAAGATCAATTTGTTCTTTTGGTTTTTTTAAAAACTCTGAGTGGGAGTTCAATTTTTTAGGAATGGTCTTCTAACAATGACTCATTAGAGTGACATTAGATTTGATGCAATTCTGCAGGTCATGTCTACTATGTACTTACCATTATAATACATTTCCATCAACATATTTGCTAAGCACTTGAAGTTGGTGACGCAGCCTGTACAGAGAGCAACTGCCAGGTCAAATGCAGCTGTTATTGTTGCAGGTGCGGAGCACACCGGGATGGCCTGGTCTGATGGGAATTCTCCTGTCAACTTTCTACTCTGCAGCACAAGTTTTGAGGCAGGAAACACAAAATCCTCCACCAACTCCTGGAAGATGAAGTTACATACACTACACAAGTTTGTCATAGAATAAAGGTTTCAGGGTTCGAAGCTAACTTTTTTTATTAACTAGTCAAGCTGACTAACAGAACAAAAGACACATTAGTCGGCAGCAAATTCTATTAGTCTTCAAAATACATGTACGTAACACAACAATACAGATTTATACACATTATAAATTATATTGATTTGCCATCAGTTTGACCCAAATCATAATCTTCTCCATCCGATTCTGAATAGTCCTCCATATACAGTGGTCTTCTTTGTCTCGGTCCACAAGAGTTCCATAAATATATAGCTGGCACTGGATCATAATCAGCAATGTCTTCACTTAAAAAGTGAATCGTTAACAAGACATTCAATACACTGCTGCACAATCTGCATCTCCAATCAGATTTCGTCATTTCAATTCACTGAATCCCTGCTCTGCATCTGCAGACAAAGCTGGAAGGGTTAACACAATATCCAACAGTGCAAGAATGTTGTGTGACCTTCTTAAAATCTCTTGTTAACATCACACCACTGTAAGTTCTCTACCTGACATCCACAAGCATGAATTAAACTTTTCAAGAATTGCCATTCCTCTTCAACTTGTCTGGATAGAAGCCTGCCATTGTCATTACTGGGGAAAAATGCTCCAGCAGAGTAGAACATCCTCATCACCAAATCCAATATGATTTGAGTCTCTTGGCCATAAATAAAAATCTACAAAATGTGTGGCTTTCAATACATCACATTGCTGTTTGTCAAATCAGGCATCCAAGTGTTCTGCTAAACTGTTGATCATGTCCTCTCTAGCGTGAAGTGATAACTGCACTGATGTTGGAGAACTTTGTTCTTTTAGTACAAAACCATGAAATTCTTTTATAGGTCCATTACCAATATCCTGCAGAAACTTTTTTAACCTAGGTCCGTCTCTTAATGTCAACTGTTCCAAGACATCAATAGTTGCAAGAACTCTCAGGTACACTTCAGACACCAAACAAGACTCATTTTGAAGAAACAATGACATACTGGACAGTAAATTTATGACAAGAGTCAAGAAGTGGGCATAATTAACTAGATGCAGATCTAGCAACATTTTCAGATAGTCAGCTGCTTTCCCAGTAGCTTCAGGTTTTCTAGGTGAAGGCTGATCAGTTCTAGTCAACATCTGGAGGTGGCTGACTATTGCTGGATATGATTTCCACAAATTGTCCAAAGCCCTCTGCCAATGTGCCAACCATCTAGTTCCACCAACACGAGTAGGGACTATCTTGGTGATTCCCAGCACCTCACATGCACCTAACAAATCACTTCTATTTAAAGGGTTATTCCGATAAAAATTGTAAAGTCCTGTTAACAGCTCCTCAACTTTTACATGGATAAAACTTTCTGCAATGGCAGCTTTGTAAGCCAATTCCAAAACAATGAGCATGGCAATGTATTCCTACAAGACATTTCTGCGATTCTCTAAATCTAGCAATAACACCATTGTTTTTTCCAGTATTGACAGTAGCTCCATCAGAACCAAATCCAACAATTTTACTTTTGTAATCAGGCATTGCAATTGATGCAAATGCATCATCAATAACTCCTAAAATCCCATCAGCATTACTTGTGAAACTTCTGTCATCCCAAAAATGAAGTGCATATTTGCCCACCAATGGCAGTTCTCACATAAACAACTTCTTGTTCACGGAACCCTTTATCAGTACAACTATCAGTGATAATACTAATAAATGGTGCCAATTTAATCTTTTGTTCAAGTTTATTTTTTGCACACTGTGCAATAAATTCTGAAAACACTTGTGCCTCTTTGTCACTGAGATATGTCTGACCAACATCATTTCCCTTTTTGGCATCCAATTGGACCATCCACATATAACTGCTAAATGACCTTCTCATTCTTACTTGGGTGTGTACATTCCTAAGCAAAACTGACATTCTTCCAACAACTATTTCGTTTAGCGTCATGACGATTTTACTTGCAGATGACTGTCCTTTGGATTTCGATAATTCTCGACTCATGATCATGCATTTCTGATGGATTTGTGATTTGGTTTCATGGTATACTATTGTTTCCACCCATAAATTGGAACATACAACTACAAATGAGCTTTTTTTTTTCATCCTCCATTTTTTGAATGCTCTCTGCTGACGCTGCAATACATGGTATTTACTTTGGGATTAAAGTTAAGCCATGGCCGACCGCATTTCCACTTCTCTAGAAAAGTTTGGTTCCTACTTTCTTTATCATACTTTATATATGTTGCGTTCCCTTTTGTCCTCATTACTGTCAGTCTTCAGCCTTCTGGCCGGATTTTCCACACCTTGTACAAATCGCCACATTGTTCTCTTCACTTTCTTTGTTTAATTATGATCCTGGTCAGTGTGACAATAACGCTTTGCACATCATTTGTAATGCTTAATAAAAAGCGCCTAGGTGATCTGGATTTACATACGGGAATTACAACAAGTTCAGTAACTAAAAACAGCAAGTTATTTGTCCGCATTTCTGTTATGGAATTCATTAAAAAATACGAGAAAAGCAAACTTTAAAATAATTACATGCTTTCATTCTTTTATTAGTCAGGCAGACTTGTACTGGAACATATTTATTACACCGTGAGGAAACCTATTAGTCACGGACTAAACGACGTCCATTAGTTTCACAGATAAAGATCCTAACTACTAATTTAAAACAAAAAGATAAAGTACCACCCATAGAAAAGAATTAAAATTACACAGGAATAGAAAGAAAACTCCTGGAAAATGGTAAAAACCCTTCCCTTATAGAAAGGCATGAAGCACAGAGATCAGACACCTGGCTAACATCCTCAAAGGTAAATGCAATGGCTGTTGGCAAAGATATCTGGGTTTGTCAATGCTGTCATTTTTTCACCAGTTTAGTCTTAGCCAGCAGTTTTTGAGAGGTAGTTAAAAGTGTTTGTTGAACTTTATAATAATACCATATTTATGGCAGATCAGCACCATTTGTTCAATCTGATATTTTTTTTTTTAACAAGATATTTTCAGTCAAATTCAGATGAATGTTGTTAAGAACATTTTGAAAACAAATTGTTTGAAGTTTGTAAAAATGGCAGCTGTATTTGATAAACATCATTTGCAGTTTGTAAGGCTTCATGCCAGGATTCTTTTGTCAAGTTTGGTCACCCTGAATTCATCCATTTTGAGAAGCAATGTTTAAGGATGTCCTGTATCTAGTAGTGGCAGCTGTCATCTGTTGGCAGATTTGTACACACTTGGAAGGCCTCTAAGCCAGTACAGCTTCTGTTGGTGTTGGATATCAAGTAATATGTTTTTATACAAAAATCCTATTTTCAGTGACAGCATCAACATTCAATGGTGAATTGGCACCATTTTACAAACTTTAGAGGCCTTCATGCCAGAATGCTTTCTGTTCGAGTTCAGTTTTGTTTAGTGGTTCTTGAGAAGGAATTTGAGCATTGTTCAATGTTTGTAATAGCAGCAATACTGAACAGTGAATCTGAATCATTTGTAAAATTTTGAATGGCCTCCATGTCAGGATGCTTCCGGTCAACTTTTGTTCAACTGTTTCTAAGAAAAAGTTGCATAAAGTTTTTGTTTTTTTCTCAGCAAAAACAATTACATTTGTCAAAGAATCACCATCATTTTGGAACATTTCCATGCTGGGACAACGTTAGTACAATTTGGATAAATTCTCTTCTGTGGATTCTGAGAAGTCGTTTCTATTTTTTCATCCCAAAAATTTTAGCAGCAGTGGCAACATCTGATGGAAAGCAGCATCACTTGTACAAATTTTAAAGACCTTTATGCAAGGATGCTTTCTGTCAAATTTGGTTGAATTCTCCTGGCAATTTTTGAGACACATATGTTCTTAGTAATGGTGGCCATGTTTGTTGGTGAATCAGCATTATTTGTAAAAACTTCAGAGGCCTCTATGCCTAAATGCTTTCTGTAAAATTTGGTTATTTTCTGTTCAGGGGTTCCAATAAGAAATCATTATACAGTTTTTCTAATTTTTGTTATTGTTGTTTTGCATTTAATGCCATTATTCAGCACATGATAGGCTATAAATGGCGGCCAGTATGTCTAGAGGAAGAACCTTGAAATATCCTGGAAAGAACCACCAACTCACAGGAAGCGTTCTCACATACCCATGCTGGCCAAGCTGAAGACCTGAATACATGAAGATGTTAATGATCTGTAAAGACAAGTGTCTCAGACCACTTGGCTACCGAGGGCTGTTCTAATTTTTGCAACTGATGAAAGATTCGCATTATCTGTACAAGCTTTAAAGGGGCCTGGGTGCCTAAGTGGTCTAAGGTGCTTGCCAGCCATAATACCCAGCTGCTGACATTTTAATACAAAACCTGTCAAATTTACCCTTGCAAGTGGCCACATAATGGTGTTTACAGATCAAATTCTCACTGATGTTTTTTTTATTTCTTAACAGAACACACAAGATTGTTCCAACATGCCAATGAAGTAACTTAAATTCATATAAAGAGGCATGTAGTCTGACTATCCTTACTAATGTGTGTTCATTAGATGCATGTCAGTCTACACCCAAATGAAAAACTTCTAGCATAAATTAAACAGTTGATGATGCTGTCACCAGTCAGAAAAATGGTTTCATACAACAGTCTCCACTAATGTTGGCTCAGCATTGTGTATGTAAGAGAGAGACAGAAAGAGCGAGCTAACAAACAGAAGTATACCCTTAGGAATCAAGTGCATGTGGGAGAGTGGACAAGGTGTCAATCAAACTTAGTTTAACAACCTATTCATGTCAAACTGAAAAAAAAACCCCGGATGTATAGACAGTTGCGTACCTGAAAACAGACAGACGTTACAACAAGCACTATGACACCTCTAATGGCCTGACACATGCTATGACAAGCACTCCTTTATGGTGAACAGTTAAATAAAAATTGTACATTGCAGTGAGTACATTTTCAATGCATGACTTTAAACTAATTTGCATAAGTTCTTGCAAATCAACGCTGTCCATGTGCACAAATTAGCAAAAATTTTGCATAATTTGTGCAATAGCAAACCCTGGCAGAATCTCTATCAAAGCAATCCAATCCTTAAAATATAAAAGGAATATGAAAACAACACAGTCAAACACATATTAGTCTGCTGGAAGTTTTCACATATCAGGCTACATGGTATACAAAGCTAAAACATACCTTGATAAGATTAGTGCCTCCTTTTTCTGAACCAATGTGATACTTTTTCTCCGCTGACTGGAAAGCCAAGAGCTCCCTCGTGATACCAAGGTGCCCTTCTAACAGAACATCATCTACTGGATTCTCCCCTGTCTCCACCACCTGGTCCTGAAAGGATTAAAAAAACAAGCAAAATAAATTTCCAATATTATACAACAAGAAACTGTGTCTGTAAAACATGATCTTTTGCTAGTTGACTGCTCTGCAAACCATAAAGTTTTTAAGTCCCAAAAATTCTAAAATTCTGAAAACTTTGAAAAACTGCTATCATATGAAAATCTCATCAGGTTATTTGTTTACCATAAGTGGTTTTTGCTTAATCAGACAAGCATGGTTTTTGGCACAAATGTATTCAAGTACATAAAATGTGAATAAAAAATTTAACATGTCAACCCGATATTGTTCACTTGGAAAGTTGACAGATGTCAGATTATAAATGTAATTTCACACATTATGCTCCCCGGCTAAGGGAACTGCTGTGAATCAGTGATCAAGGTACTGAACTCCTGATCAGTAAGAGGTCCTGTGTGGCCTGGTGGTCTAAGATGTACACATTTTAATATCACTGCCATCTCACTTCAGTTACATGGGATCCAATCTTGGCTTGACTCATGTTGGCATGTGAGAAAGATTTCCAGTAGCTTGGGATGGTGGTTCTTCCTGGGTCTTTCCCCTGGGTTCTTCCTCCAGTAAATATACTGGCTCCCATGTATTGCTATCGTGCTGAAAAACAGCATTTAAACCTACAAAACCTAACCAGAAGGTTCCAGGTTTGATTCCCAACATTTTATCTGCATGGATTCTCATTAATGTGTGAATCTTGATCATAACATAACTCATCAGAAATTAAGGTAATATAAGTTTACATACCAAATCCCATAAAAATCCAGTCAGAATATGGCTTGAAGATTTTTCACAAGCTCAACCAATCCAATGTAAGATCACATCATTATTATGCATGGGTGATACTCATAATCAAACTCCTAGGTCTTGATGATATAAACTTGCATAACAAATTTGAATAATGTTGTCTCGAGTGTTCACAAGTTCAGCAATTCCAATATAAGGTTGTGTCAATAGTATGCAAAGACGTTATCAATAACTGAACATCTGATCAAGGTCTAATCAGACACATGACCTCTGTCTTCCCCCAAGAACCCTAAAAGAATCTCTGGAAAACACTGCACCAAGATAAAACAAATTATTAACTAGGGGTGAAATGATACACCTGTGTCGTGTATTGATATGATTCACGATATGCAGCCTGCGATACGATACATATCGAAACAAATATGAACTGATGGTCTTTACATCTTTGGAAGGTAGGTGGTGCCCTTTCATGTATGTTGACATTCTGTTCCTATTTCCAGTATGCAGACTACAGATAGACATATAGTTATCATATATTTATATGCAATTATCATTTATGGGAAGATAACAGCAGTACTTTCAACTAGACCACCTGTTAGTTGCAGTTAGTTTTATCCAACATTTAAGGCCATTTAATGGTGGCTCCATTTAACTCCCTTTGTTTTGTACAACATGAATGATTTGAAAACATCTTATTACCAATTTTGTGTCTCAGTTACATGTAGAAGACATTCCAATGTTATCTTCAAAACAGAAGAAATAATGCAAATTCCTCGTGTAAAGAAAATCTCATCTAGAACAAACTGGGGCATGGGAATAAGGTTGAATACCAACAAAATCTATCACATTTTACTTCCTGCAGATGCAAAAGACTGCTGCAGCCACAGGTACTTGTATTTGTTAGTGAAGAAGGAAAACTACTGACTACACTCAGTCTTTTTCTACAATTCTTTTAACTTACACTTGAGCAGTTAAAATCTGCACCATAGCTCATTCTATGCTAATTTCATTTATTCCATCAGTACCTTCATTCACTGGTTAAATATCTCTGCATAAAAAGAGAAATTCCAAATTTGTTCCCCATGTACAATTTAAGGAGAGATGATGATATGATTTCATCTTAAGGGAGACCTCCCTCTTTATCAAAGAAAAAAGGAGGAGGAGGAAGAAACGGTCATAGGTCAATACTTCTCTAAACTTCAATATATGTCTCTCTTTCTTCCTGCTCTACTGAAATCAATATCTTTGACAGATGTCACCTCTAGTTGTTTAAGCATTAATCTGTTAATTATTTCTGAGAATACTCTGCTCCTTTTCTTTGTATCAATATTGTTATGTGCTTCTGTCTGAAGAGGCATATACATAGATAGCTTTGTCAACCTGAATATGTTGGGAAACTGATCTTTGTGACTGTTATGTACAATTTTCGAGAGCTCAGATATTATTTTTTGTATACATCTGCTCCAAAATAGGATTTTTCACTAACATAAATTTCCTTTGTTAAATCAGTAGTTTCCTGACTACGATGCCAAATTTCTTATCTGTTCCATAATGCTGTATAAAGATATTTAGTACAGTGATGCTTGTGCAGACAGAGGTATTAAAATAAATATCTTGACTTCTTAATTTAATTTTTTACCCTTATTTTATTCAATTTATCTTAACCCTTATATGTATACATGCATATGGTTTTGTAGCATATGATCCACAGGGCGATATTGGTTAAATAAAAATAATGAAAACTGCATTATACTTTTAAATTGTCTGTATTTTAATTAGGCTCAGTAATCTGCCCTTTGTACAATTAATTTCGAAACACCACTGAAAGGGTCATGCCATCTATTTTTTGTCCATTCAGCATGTACATCTGACTGTATTTAACACCATTTCGGGCTCAAAATCACTCACTGCTATCTCCATTAACACTTTCCCAGCTCCGATAATTTGATACACTTCTTAACTTTAAAATTTATTGTCATCATCACTATCAGCAAGTATTTGCCGAATGAAATCATAATGAACCACGCTGGGAAGCAAACATTTTTGATTTACTAGGTAGCCCATATTTTCAGCATGCATTTGTAAAACTTGCTTCATGAATGGCTTCACACTACACCATAATGTTTTTTCCTGGGCACATTGTGGTAATCACATTTAGTTTCACAACCATTCATGTCGTGCTTGAAGAATGCAAATGTGGAAAGTTGCTATCTGAAAAACAGATGTCTTGACAAGAATGGTTAAATAAAAATTGTATACTTCGACTTTCAACGAATTTGAGGCAGTTCTCACATTTCACTGTTCTCCAAGAGCACGAATTCGTACAAATTTTGCACAATTTGCACAATGGCACACCCTGACAGCATCTCCGCTTAAGTACTTGACATATCTAATGACTTTTATGCGAAGACTGTTGCTCTGCCAATCCTGTTTATCACGCAGAGAAAATGCTACACTGATTTCTGATTAGTGGTTACTGTTAAACCTGGACTGGAACAAGCAACAACCACAAATGAGAATTCAATATAACATATTTTGCTGTGCAACAAACCGGTAGCATAACTTTAAAATTGACCAAAGGTGTCAAGATACAATTCAAAGTAGAAACTCTGAGTGAAAGTGGTTATTAAATGTTGAGTAAAGTACTTCATTATACATGCAGAACACGTTTGAAATGTATAGTATATGTTGAACATACTTCTGGGCTAAGATAATTAGCATGGAATGGGGGGGGTGCAGATTACAAACCATGTCACTTTGTGTCAACTTGTAGATGGCAAATGGGTATTCTCAAACGGTCTTTTTCGTTTTTATTAATAAACATTAGTGACTGACTGCAAATGCTGTTTCAGATGGATTATAAGTTTACAGAATAACAAGGTAACTAATAATTATTCATGAATGCTGAAGACTAAAATAACATGCATATGGTAAGTATTGTTTTGTATCGATTCTCCATCTCTTGTATCAATATGGGTATTGTTTCAGCAAAAGTACTGATGCATCGATATATCGATGAATCATTTCACCCTTATTATTAACACAATTCCTCGAGTTTCTTTAAGCTCATAAATATCCTTTCATAAACAGAATACAACACTACAGCATTCAGTTATATCTGTAGCATGAAGTTTTCTCCCTACAGATGAATTTTACCAAACCAATTCTTGTATGACAAGAAAACATTTTTTTAACTAGCCCAGATTACAGATTGTGTTCTTCTTGCCAGTATAAAAAATTCCACACAAGTTAAATACAACAGGTACAGAAGAAAAATTTATGGCAAAAATTTATTTTTTTAAAAAGTTCAATAAGCTAAGATTTTTCAAGTTGGTTGTTTAGCAAAACTACATACACATTCATAAACTCTCTACATCTGTTGGAACAAGATTTGATGCAAATGTCTGGACATTAAAAGATATTTTATTGTCACTGGTGGTTAGTATAACTTGATTATTGATTATGAGGAGTTAATCAGACATATATTTTGGAGTTTAACCAGGAAAATAATTCTGCAGGTAAAGTAATTTTGAATTAAACTCTTACAATGAAAATGAGATCTTGATTGTTAATTAGAATGAGTCAATTAGACATATATTTTCAATTTTAGCCAGGAAAATAGTTCTGTGGTTAAAGTAACTTAGAATTAAACTCTCACAATGAAAATAAGCTTTGATATCAATCAATCAGAAATGTTCCCAGGAGAGTCAAGCATAAACAAAGAAACCTAAGTTCAAGATGCACAGATCTGAGTAAATGTTTTTGAGGAAAATAGGTCTTCTTGATCTTTAGCTTCATAACCAATTTGGGTTCAATATACTTTGAAATTCTGAAGTTAATGGGTCACTAAATACGGACACATCAGTTTGTGCATGTTTGTGTCTATGTGTGTGTCTATATATTTCTTTGATGGATGCACAATATAGTGACCGACATGCAAGAATCCTTACCCTGACTTTCTTCAGCCAGGCTATCTCATTATTCAGATGGTTTTCTGCATTTGGCAAGTTGACATCAGTGCTGCATGCATAATTCAATAACCTACAATGAGGGGATAACCATCATAAATTCAGCAAGAGAAATTACAAGATCTGTTAATTGTAGAATGCATACACAATGGTTCTACAGAACCTGTATAAACCCTATGAGCTTTTCTATAATATGCTGATATGCCCTCATTGTATATGAATTAATAAGAAAAATATGAACAAAATTCTCAACATTTTTATTGGTTCATAATGCTGTTAAAGCCACTGTATGGTGGAACATCAATCTGCTAAATCAGGTGAGACAATAAAACATCTGTATAAAATAATAAATATATGACCATGAATTTCAATGCTAAAGCAAGAGATATCTGTAAGCTGAATGCAAGTATTATATCAGTGCCACTGACAAACAAACTATTCATTGTGCAACTTTTCTAAGGTTAATAATGAAAGACTACAAGTCTAAAAATGTTTTTGTTTGGTGTTTTTAAACTTGATGTTGTCCCTCTTTGTGAGCAGATGTGTCTTTGTTACAATTCTCTGGATGGTCCTAAAAACATTCAGCAGCACTTACCTACACAATAGCTGATAGTATTCACTTGCTTGCTTGGCATGTTCTTTGACTACATTCTGAAATATAATGCAATTAAATTTATTGATTTATTTAACTACATTCTGAAATCTAACGCAATCAAATTTAATGATTTATGCTGCCTTTATTAAAAGTTTGACAGTAGTAATGGAAGTTTACACAGAAGTCAAATTTCATTTAATCCATCTCTTTCTTGGATCTTATTTGCCTGAAACCTCAAATGCAATGGCTAAACAGGAAAGTTCAATTAACAAAGTTTCCCCTGAAATAGTTTTTTTTATTTGCTTTAATGATGGTGATAGAACACCGAATAATGCATAATATTGACTAATGAGGTGACTCAAAGGGCTGCCTTGCTTAAATTCAAAATTACATGCAAAAGAACTGAAATATAATGTCTCATCTATAGAGCATGCTTCTCCCTTCCAATTTCCTGAAAATCACTGGAAGTCTGACAATTACTTTGGACCCACAGATTGGTTGTGATAATTTTTAAAATCCTGATCAAACAAGTGTAAAGTCTGATGACAGTTCACAGTACATATATACAACAATGCTTTGCAAAAAAAAAAGGAGAGAAAATATACAGATAAAAACCCTCCAACACATAAAGTTGACAACTTGATACAGGGATAAATAGACAGTTATGTAAATAGGTATTAGAGACAAAATAAAAGAGTTAGAATATCTATATTTGCTTGTATCTGTGCCCATTAGCACTGGGAATGTATGTTTGTTTGCCTTTATTAATAACATTGCGAGAATCTGAATGTACAGTACATGTGACTAACTGCATACTGTATTGTTTTGCAGAGATGTATGGCATTTTATTTGCATGAGTGAGCATGTGCCTTTGTGTACTACTGTACACAGTTGCTTTTAACCGCAGGCATTCTTGTTTGCAGTATCAAAATTAAGGTAGCAATACTCACAGAAAGTACAGTAAAGAGAAGAGTGATGAAGAAAACCAGTGGGCGGTGACTGCTACTACACTTTGTCGCCATTAGGAAAAACTGTTCTGCTGCCGATATTCTGACTGGCCTGTAACATTAACACATACAGTAAGTTTCTTCCTAAAGCAAATTATTTAAAGTACTTACAGTTTATTAAAAACAAAGATAATTATCTACCAAGATATTTCATACATATTTTTATTTATTTCACATTCCAAGAGAAGTTTGTTTTACACCCCCCAAATTCATAAGCAGCAAGGGATAATTCTAAAGAGGGTCAAAGTTGATTCATTAAACTGAACCTAGCACATTGCTTTTGTTGCAATTCTACCTAAACAAATGCAAACTGATTTGCATTCAGCAGAAACTGCAATGAAAGTACAAGATGCATGACATTCCCCTCCCAAAATAAAATATCTAACTATCTTTTTCTACCTAAATGGATATGTAATGCTGTTTCTGTTTCATTTTCCTACTTATTTCTGTTGTGGATGCTGATTTTTCTTTTCTCTAATTTTTTTTCACCTCATTGTGTTAAATTTATTTTGTGATATATCACTCTAAATCATTGTAATAATGTTATGTAACTGTAATATTATGGGCCTATGCTTATGCCCCATATTACCGATAAACTATTATCATTGTCATAACACATGCAAATTTCCACAAATGGGAAAATGTAGTATTCCAAATAATACTCTACTGGTATGAAGTATCTATGTTACAAGCGTGTACATCACAAACTGTAGCAACATCTTTTCACTTTCATCAGTGATAAATTTAAACTTGTTCTAAACAGTTGATAAATATCACAGATGAAACATTTCTTCCACTGTCACTTTGCAAGCAAATTTAAACTATAAATACCAATTATTCATGTCAAAGAAATCAGTCCATATTCAACTTTTCATCCCATGTTCAGTAAATTTTGTTGTCTTCTAGATCATATTCAGCATCTGATGAAAAGTTTCATCAAAACTCATAAATCCATTGTCTCTGAAAACTAACTAAATACATTGTCCATGCCAACTGTACACTAATTTTTCAAATATCAAATTTCTGCCCATGTAATATCAACATAATGTTCGACATACCTATGTTTACAAATGATAAGAGAGTCTATGATGAATAACTGCCAGGCTTTCTCTTTGTGAAGCACCTCAGTGGCTGTGGGAAAGAGCAAGATGCACACTGTCAGCACTTCTAATGCTTCTTTGGCTACAACCAAGTCATCTGGATCAGGGACCTGGTCCTGGGAATCAAAAATACCAGCTCTATAAATGATTAATACAATTTGGCTTTGTTTACTTGGGCTCTTTTTAAGCAGGTGTCGAATTAACCGAACTGCAATTTCCAAGAAAGGATTTAATTTGATTTTCTTTGAAGCCATTTGTAACTTCACATTACTTGCCTATTTAAAAGAAAATGGAGGAACAAGTGTCCATATACAAAAGATTTCAATCCATTGGAAATGTAGCAAAACAAAAGCAAAATGAAAAAAGTAGTCGAAAACATATATTAAGAAAAAGGTAGTGATATGAAAAGTAAAGTGACACGTATAAAAAGCACAGAAAAATCTGCATTTACATGCTTTAAACTTGATTAAATAAAAAGCTCCTTCAAATATTGTCTCCTCAACTTTAACAAGTATGATGGAATATGTGGAAACAAAATTTCAAAAGGCTAGTAAGATCCATTCATTTAGACTAGTTAATACCCGGAAAAATTATAAACCTTTACAGCTGCATGATCAAGGCACAGGATAAATGTCGACTAGAAATCATTCCAAAGAAGTCAAATATGAATGTGAAGATCAAAATATTCGAACCTGAACATAAAAATATTTCCACATTTTTATCCAACAATTTATTTGAAGCATTTAGCTTTCTTGGTTTGATGTGATCTGGGGATGAAACATTCTTACTATGGTCTTCTTTCTCACTATGTGCCATGCTCAAGTCCATTGAGGACTGTAAAGGAATGTTTTTTGTACATGTTGACACCTGGCCTATCCATTTTGAATTTCTGTATCATATTTTTTATCAAGTTGTGTATAATCTTCATTGGTTAAAGTTTGTTTCATTATCTTTCTCAAACTTTCTAAGGTGAATAACAGCACTAACCTGACACAATTTTTGATTAGACAAATATTCAATATCTTTTTTGATGCAAGTGCTTAGGTTCACTTTCACAAATGAATTACAATCAGACACAACAAGCTCGTTTGTGATCTAGATATATCAGTGAATGATTTACTGCCTGTGTATATAAAATTTTATTTTACTGGAAAATCTGAATGTGAAAGATGTGATCACAATGGTATAATTTGAAGTTAACAAAGGAAATATTTTGAGAAAATCAGGATCTCAGTAAATAATGGTCTTCAAAATTCCATCTTACAATCTTGCAGATGAAAAAAAGAGATCATTTTGATGAAACGTAAATGTACCTATATGTGGTTCTTACCTTCTCATGTGCTTTGATCATCTCTTCATTAGAAGAATGCACAAGATGTAATGACCCACTACTTGCAGACCAGGAAATTTTCTGGATAGCTTTGATCGTGCTCAGATCTGGAGCTACACCGGTGGCCTGAATAGTGGAAAGAAAAAAAAATAAAAGTACATTTCACCAATATATACTTTTCTGATACTAACATGAAGAAATTGCTCTTATTGCCTTTGAAAACCTACCCCATAAAACAAGTGAATTCAGGAAGTGATGTTACATACTTTCTCTTGGAAGTAGGGATGACTTGTACAGGAAAGGGCTAGGTGGCAGTGGCGATACAAGAAAAAAAAAAACCATCTTGAAATACCACCTCATCTGCCAACAAAAACTGATATCTCAAGACAGATAGTCTCACAAATGAGGTCACCACAAATGGCATCCAATAAATTTGTTCAGGAAGATTCTTGTCTCTCAAAACAGGTGTTTTCTCATTGCAATAGTTTCTTTTAGTCTGGTTTTACAATATATTAAATATGTTCAGGTACATTTGTAAACGAAGGCACTATTAATAACAAAGAACACTGACAAAAGAATCCCCAGGTGAGGTTTCATCAATATAAAGCTGCATACAAAATAATGGCCCAACATTCAGTAATGTGTGTGTGTGACTTGGATTTTTAATGTAGCTTTAACAATTTCCCAGTCATATCGCTACAATGCAGACACACAGCATGATGTCCCACCCAGTCATATTATTCTGACACCAGGCCGACCAGTCCTAACACTAACCTCTTAATGCTGAACACCCAGCAAGGCAGCTGTTAGTACCATTTTTATAAGTCTTTGGTGTGACTCGAACCCGCGGCCTCCTGCATCCGAGGCAGACGCTCTAACCACTAGGCCACAGAGCAGTCCGCACATTCAGTAGCTGTAACTTCCCTAAATGATAATATTGAGAACCTGATTATCATATTCTGCCTGATTTGAATCTACTTAGGACTATTTGCAATACTGTGCAGAAATGAAAGTGAATTGGTCCAACAACCAGGTGCCATAACTGCTAAATAATTACATAAAATACCAAAAATAAACCTCAGCCAAGGCTACATCATATCAAATTGTCTGCCAAATTGGGCTGAAATCCGAATCATGAATAAAGAAATTGTTGTGCAAATATGAATGATGGTCTGTCATTCTTGGACGATAATTATGCTAAACAATGATACAGAATGCAAACTCAGCAGAGGCCTCATCAATATAATCAAGATGCCTAAAAAATCTGGTTGAAATCTAACGAGTTATTATGTATAAACTAAATTGTGTAAGTATGACAATCAAGGGCTATAACTCTGCAAAATAATGCAGTCTGCTAGAAATCAAACTAAAAGTCTCTTAAAAAGCAGTAATTATGCTTCTCCAAGAATACTTTCTCAATCACAGTAACATTAGGAAAATAAACTTGCTACCTACCAAATCCATACAACATGGATTA
The DNA here is from genome assembly GCA_016617855.1 of Megalonaias nervosa. Lineage (NCBI taxonomy): Eukaryota > Metazoa > Mollusca > Bivalvia > Unionida > Unionidae > Megalonaias > Megalonaias nervosa. Next base: position 83,423 of record JAECUM010001369.1, read on the forward strand.
TTGCACTGCAGAGTGGTTGGGAGTGTAGTACTGTGATCATGTAAAAATTCTCAAACATACATAATTTACTGAAATATTTGCTTCCTCCTACAAATACATACCCCAATCACACTAATGTTAGGAAAATAGGTAATATGTGGAGAAAATGCTGAGCATCCTACCTTTATCCTGGGCATCCTTCTTGGGCAGAAAGGCTTGATACAACAGGAAAGATAACCTGCTATCCTAATGTTAAGGCACCACAATCACTGGTGATGCTTGACAACTATACCCGGCCAAGTAGAGGATTACTGAACTCTATCAACAACAAACATTTTTACAGACGTATCCTGTAAAAGCGTTATACTATGCCCATGAGGAGGTTGTCATCATCTGGGCAGCAGTCACTGGACACACCAGATTCGAATTTTGGCTCTATGAAGCTCAATTCTGCATATAAAAGTTTTTGAAGTTTGAATATGCAGCAAGCCATTATCTTTTGTTTTGTCTTGGAGCAAAACGTTATGTTCTAAAGTGCTTCTCACAGAGATCGCTCATATTTTATTAACTTAAAGCCTCACAAGGTGACTGACCCTTTGGAACCTTGGAGTATGCCAAGTGTATGCCAAGTGTATAACCCACATCATCCACGATGACGGCTTTAGGGGTGACGTCCTCTTTCCTGCAATTCACCATGAAAGAGTCATTTTCTTGTTCCAGTAATTTTTTTTTCTGTGCCCTTTAATGCTTGAGATCACAGACAGGATCTTGATTGGTGTCTTCTCTTGATGTATCAATCAAAAATAGGAAGTTAATGATGATTCTCTGATTGTGCTACCAGGTTATTCTAGGCTACAAAACCTGGCTGCATCATTACGACCATGGAATCATCCAATCTGAACAGGAGATAGTTTGTGTCTACTGAAAGGGAATTTAACTTGTTAACCCTGCATGCCTGAGCTAAAGCACACATGTTTTGTGTGAGGGAGGGGCTTGATACATTAAGTCCAAAGCCCCTCAGAAATAACTTGGACTGCCCTTTCATTTTGTAAAAATAGGTCAATCCAACACTGATAGAAATGAAAGAGTCTGGTGCCAACAACTGGTTGGCTGTCTGGAGACTGTCAGGGTGGTGAGTCAATCACAGCAGTTAGGCGGCTTGGGGAAAAAGAAACCTATTTCACAACACATTACTTGTTATTAAAACAAGTGGAAATATATATGCATTGTGCATATTCAACATGTACCAACAATACAGTGTTGGAGCACCGTCAGAATAAAAGAAGTCCAAACTGTGCAAGAAAATTCATATGTTGATCAAAAGTGAAAACTTATGTTCACCCACTACACTAAAAAATACCGTCTTTCTCAATCAATGGTTTCAATTCTTCAAGACTTCTGAGTGACTTTTGTAAGGCCTTGTAGAGCAATCTCAATAATACTAAACGAAAGCTTAAAATTGGTGTGGCACCTCTCAGCAGTAGCCATAGGGAGGTAATGGATAAGAGTTTCTTCCATATATATATATATATATATATATATATATATATATATATATATATATATATATATTGAAAATATTAATTATCATCTTTTCAGGAAGGCTGAGTTCAGAGGTTAACATGATTAGGTAATGTATGCAAAGAAGAAATACTAATACACTTTTGAATTCTCTTTAAACAATTGCTGTGTCTCTTAAACATTTTTTAAGAATGTCCTCAACTATAAGGGGTTCATAAACTCCTTTCTCAAAGAATAGCAATAATACATTTTATAACTTTATAACATTTTACCTAGTCTAATATTACAACTGTGTTAAATATCCCAATGCTATCCAATGTATCAAAAGCAAGATAATGTAAAATCTCAGACAAGAGAAGCTGAGAAATTTATGAAGTTGAGGCCAATATTTCCAGGTAATCAGAGACAGGTATACAATAAATGCAGGAACTCTTCTTACTAAAATTCTGAATATGATTTGAATAAAGAAAATTAAATGACCTGTTCTACAAGTTGTTGCCCAAGTCTGATAGCAACATTACGTGTAGTGAACTCAGTAGTGTGATTTGGTATGTGATGTAAGGCTGTCTGCAGGATGACTGCATGACTGTGTTCTGCTGCTGTGACACCGGGACTGTGCGAGTCATTACTGCATGCGTCCACAACCACCTGCAGTTTGGCGTACCCTACTGTTGTCAGCATCAGTTTACAGATCTTAAGGGCAGTCACATATGCAGACCTAGGAATGATAAATCAGTAATTATAAACATCTTACAGGGCAGTAATATACAAAGATTGACCTAAAAGTGGGCATATCTGGATCATGACAAGTTGTGAGATAAATTTACATATATAACATGCAACAAAGGCTAGATTACCAAACCGATTTATGCTTATAAAGCATGTATGCTCCAAATGCAGAATAAAGTTAAAAAACACACACCAGAAATTTGATAAAACTTTTTAATGGCATCAGGTTTCGTTTATACACATGCATGCAAACATACCTCGCAAATGTCACGCACTTACCTCAAGTGATTTTTTGCTTAATTGGGATAAAATGGCATCAGTCATAAAAGGAAAAAGAAAAAAGGCCTAAGTCTAGAAAGTTAAAAAATGTGCAGAAGAGGAAGAAAAATGCATCTATAGTCTAATACCTAATTAGGTAATTTTCATATAAATATAGATGCATACAAAACTTCTTTCATCTGACTTGAGTAAGTCCAAAATGTTAAGATATGTGTACAGAATTTTTAGTCACATGAAAATCTAATCAGATTATATATGAATACAAATATTTCATTTTGTCTACCTCAAATGGCTTTTGCTTAATTGTGTTAACAAAGTTTTGTATATAAAAAAAAAGTCCAAAATATTTTTACAAATGTGTACACAACTGACAAATTGTCAGTGTTTGAAAATCTAATCAGGTCATTTGCATATACATAGAAACATGCAAGCAAAATTTTATTTCTCTATGTTTAATGATTTTTGTGCAATCTTGATAACAAGCCTCTCTGGACAGACAGATGGACACAAAAACTGACATGATTAAATCAAGATGCTTCTTTAGCAAGCAATTGGGCATAAAAAAGAAAATGATCCAAAAAGACAACTTTAAAGATCACTGAAATCACAGACAGAGTGCATTTAAAGTACAAAATCCTTTATTTCAGTATTATGATTTCTAAAGATTAATCTGCAAAAACAGAATTTTAATTCACAAAAGTATGGAGATGCTCTTCACAGTTATTAAACACATCAAAAACTAAACCTGAATTGGAAGTTTATGCAATTTTTGAATGAAAATCAAACCAGATCAAAACACTGAAGACAGAGAGCAGCATAAGGTTCAAGTCCTAAAAACCCAAACCTTTGAACTATTGCAATAACTTCACAAAAATCTAATCAGCTCATCTACATTTACATCCATGCATAGATCCCAATATATAATTCGTTTTAAGTGATTTATTTTAGTAACTGTGCTAACAAGGTTGTCATGAAAAAAAATAATGTCTGAAAAGTGGTGAAATAAGTAAAAACTTTAATTGCTGTAATGACCTGAAAATCTGGTCATCTACTTCTGAAAACAAGCTAGACTATAAAATATAATTTGTATAACTCAAGTAGGTGTTTTTGCTCAATCTTGCTAACACATTCAAAGATGTGTAAAAATTCAAAATTGCTGTAGTGACCTGAAAATCTAATCATGATACTGACATATGCTTTCAAAAGCTAGCTAAATTACATTTTTTTACATAAAGTGGTTTTTGGGTAATCTTCCGAAGAAGATTCTCGAGACATGTATGGACAGACTGAATCAAATTGATTTGCCACTACTCCAAGCTATGGAGGCATAATAAATCTGGCGTGACCTATCCTAATTAGTCAATGTTTGGTAACTAAAATAATCAGATATATCAAGTGATATAAAACTTACCGTCTAGTTGGTAAATCAGCTGTTGGCAGGAAATTATTTTTAGTAAGCATATTGAGTGCTAACTGAACTCCACCACTGCGTACAAAATTGTACTGAAAAAAAACAACATTTTATTTGAAAATTCCATCTTGTTTAAGCAAAAATATTACCATTTATTTACCCCCTTATATCTAAAATACAAATTACATTCAAAAGTTATGAAAGCAAAACAATCAGAAGCTAGACTAAGCAAAAGATAGACTCCAATTCACAATTAACTGAATGCCAGAAGAAATGCAAGAAATAAAAGTATATAATTTCTCAATGAGCAAATAAAGAAGTGAAAATCTTTTAATAAAGAAACATAACTGAAGAATGAAATAAATGCCAACATACTATTGTACATTTTAATGACAAAAACAGACATCTGGTAACAATTTGTAGCTTAATAAAAGTTCACGTATTTGCCTATTTAGTATATAATGATGATATGCAATATATGTGAGAAGTGTTCAGATTACAGTCAGGATGGAGAGCTCAAGTAGACAACCAGATGTCTATATCCATTCCTGACAAGCCTTCTCATGTATTCTATCATAAATACAATTTCTGTTGTTCTCCTTAAAGCCAATAATCTTACAATCATTCTCTGTTGAAAAACAATTGAAACTTAAGCAGTCAGCTACATTTTAACTACAGTATTCATAAATGAATGCTTGACAGTCGATCTCTTGTTTTTCTTATGTGTGTAACATAATAATGATACATTTCTAACCTGGACAGAGATATATTTCAGAGGTGCCAATCCAGAAATAAGTAGAAATACTGGACCTAACTTTCACATAGCACCTCCTGTGTTTGAACTTGAATCTTAGTCAAAGTATCAACATGGGCCACATAAGAAACTCCCATCATGCGAGACAAGCTAACCATCAGTGTAACCATCACAGTTGCATACAACTATCTGGTACTGACAGGAAAGGACAGAGAAACAGAAACAGTCAAGCACTGTTTTACTGTAAACCAATCAAACATCATGTAATAAATTGATCAGTGCAGTATTCAAAATAGAAGAATACTGTTTCACAATCAAAATGGATTGAAATAATTAAGTTTTTGAAATGTAGGATATCACATGTGCATCATAAGACAGAACCAAGTTTTTTACCTCATGTTGGGTCAAAAATCGGGCTGCAAATTATGCACACTAAAATATGGGTCCTGCATCATCATAATAAGCCCGTAAATAATAGTTAAAAAGGGTAACAACTCCAGCTTGCTTTAACTGAGATGAAAATAATGAAAATAACTCTATAAACAGGCTAAATCTCACCTGAAACTCAAATGCATCTTCAGAAAGAGGGTCAGCTGCTGGCATTAGTAAACTGTATGAAACCTGTATAATAAAAAATTTTTAATGTTCATTCGTCAGGTATAAATAAGTTATTTACTGATATCTGAGTTCAAGGTCTAGCCTTATTTACAAACTTAGAATGTTCTGGAAGCAACTTCGATCCACAACCTGGTCATTTTAGTGTGTCTTAGGTTTTTCCACAAGGTTGAGGTAAACAAAATTATTCATTCCTGTTTTAATTCAAGTCTGTGAATTCACTTTTTGTTGTGTTCAGTTAGAACTGGAGAGATATTATTTATTTAAATTATTGATTGGCATCACAATGTGTTCACTGACTTACTGAACTAAAACACTATAGACATTTTATCAATGTGATATATCAAAACTGTTGGTACATCATCCTAATCAAGACTCTTGGTATAGGATCACGTTCAAGACTATTGGATTTAATTAGAATATTCTATACTTTTGGACTGGTGATAGAACATTTAGAATTATTTGCAATTTAACTCACAATACTGTCAAGTTCCTTTAAATTTTCACTTTGTATTCAAGGGAAATAAATATTTTGTTGAATTTTACAAAACCTTTGGTTTTGCTTTTTTTTTGTTACACAATTTAAGACTGCAGTCATAACAATAGGAATTTAATAATAGGGTATATTAATCTTGTTTGGAACTAAATGCATCATTTGAAATTTGATGGGCTATTTATGATTCAAGTGTTCTCAATGATCAAGTACTTGTACTATCACTTCAAACATGGATGGAACATCCAGAACTTGTTCTGAAAGCATAGTCTGATTTGTTGGTGCTTTACAGCACAGCAACACAAGTAGGTTATTTAGTGCCAAGGCAATCTGAATAAAGTGCCATGTCTGAGCCGACAAACTAACAACTAAGTCACTGCTGAGATCTTTGACTTGATGCCTATGTCAAGTATGTCTGGTTTTCAAACATGTGATAACATGAACATGTTGGTGCTCAGATCATCACTTTTTTTATTCAGAAGCAACAGTATATTGGGCATCAGACTGGTACCTTTTTTATTAGAAACAACTAGACAACATAAGAAGTATTTTTAAAGAGAAACCCACGTTGATTATGACCATTCATTCCAGCAGAGTAGGGATAACAAGATTTTTTAGATGGCTACTGCAGTGGCCATATTGAACATCAAAGTGGCAGCACTTTTGTTTAGGACCAACTAAACAGTAAGTATATCAGGCGAAAAACCCCATGTCAATATGACATTTCAATTAGGAGGAGTGGCAATGCATAATTTCTACATCAAATAATGAGCTCTTCCTACTTAGTTACGATAGCTCTGGCTCACAAGCTGTCATCAGAATGGCAGATTCAGAAGCATCAGCAACAGATTCACTGGAAAATATTCCCAACAATAGTTCTGAAACTTTCCTACCTGATCACAAGATTCCTTCAGATCATTTCTTAAAGAAAGGCTTGAATTACTAGGGACAGGGATATATTCATGAAATCAGGTTTAACAATGGCAAAAATCAGGTTAAAGTTGTAGCACACTGATGGCGATCTAAGAGAGGGAACAAACACCCACATAAACTTCAAGTAGACATTTCACTAGGAGAGGGCAAATTAACAGAATCTTTCTGTTCTAGCAAAGTTGTTATGTTTCAATAATTAAATAAGAATTTCAATTATGACTTCAGTAATGTTTTTGTAAATTTTAAATGAAGTTTTTGTTATGTTTTCACACCAGTTAAATTATATCATGCACATATAACTCCAATGTATGAATAAAAAAAACAAGTACTTCCCTTATCTATGTTAAAAATGTAATTTATTATCAGTTAATCAGTTAAAAATGCTTATGAAGAAAAAAAAACTGAGGTTAAAATAAATAAACAATTTATACAAAGCAGCCTGAGTGTCTGAAGGGAGTGTTTTACATTCATTATGCTGCATTAGCATGTATTCTCAGCTGAACAGATAAAAGCATTTCATAAGAGTATCACTGATAAACCAGTAAATTTAAATTATTTCACATCTATGTAAAACAATCATTTATCATAATCTATTACAAAAGAAAGAAATAATAATGGCATATCAAAAGAAAGCAAACAGGCAAATTGACTGGTATTATATTTGCATCCGCTTTTACCTTTATTCATTAATTAATGCGACTCGTTTGATTTTAATCATTGATGTCTTGACACTTTTCAGCTGTTATAAAATAAGTAATTTGTAAGAGACAAGTTGTTTTTTTTAAGTCAGAATGACAATATACAATAATGTTATGACAGCTTGCTAAACATTATTTACTGTCTCAGGCCAAAAAAGACAAAAGAAATATTTTTTTTACAGTTACACCTCTTCAGAGAGTTACAATTTTTAAAAAAAACTACATAATAAATATTTTATTCAAAATAATTCCATTTAAAATTTAAATGATGTCAAACTCAGATTTGCAAGTGTAGATACTGAACAGAATTAGGATTGTTACAAAACTTAATTTATTGGGTGGAAAGCATTTCAAAATCCCACCACCCACAGCATATTATTCAATTTCTCCCAGATAAACTGTTTTAATAGGCTATTTTATATTGAGCTTTTCAGATTACATAAACACTGTTCACACATTATTGGCTTAATCAAGTCTCTAAGAGGTTTAAATCTTCTTTATTTTAAGTACTCGACCAGCAAAGTGGTACAGGTGTTCTACAGCAATAGCATATTCTATGGCAACTAAAATATGACTTGTGCCAATCAACCATGTGGTTGTTGCCAGACCATAAGTGAACAGAAATAGAAAATCAATTTTGTGTCACCTTGACAACAGTTACAAGTAAATAATTTTGATATTTTAACAAAATCAATACTAATTAAATATGATGCAGTCCAATATTCCAGACTTAATTTCAAAAAACCAAAACAATCCAAGGTAATAAAAAATATCAGATGATATACAGACAAAATTTTCCTTGGATGCAACTTTTATGACCAAACTAAGCTGTACAATTTGAACATTATCGTACAATTAGCATAAAATTGTATTTAAAATGTTCACAAGCACAATAAATATTATTTTAAAACAGTTTTGCGTATTTAAATATGAAATATGATTATAAATATGAAATATGGTTATAATTAATGTATCATTCCAATGTGGACATTTTTCCATGCTGGTCTATGTTTTGGGAAAATTTATACAAAAAAAATCTCCCTTGAATTCATTCAGAACAAGCCATTCCATGTGGCCCAAACATAGTGACAAAATCATTTTTTTTTCAAATTTTCTGTGATTTTCTCCATAATTTTTCACATTCGTTTGCAAAACAAGCAAGTAATCAAGCATGGTCATCTGTGTGCAGATGTGACAGACAGCAATGCATAACTGTGCGGTGAACTCAATGCATATTTGAGATTGGTCAAAAATAATTAATGTCCCCAGTTTGATTGACAAGAGAAACTATCCATTACAAGACTTTAAGATGGCTCCATTACACAACTTCAAGATGATATTAGATATCATATTGGAAACATTGTCATTTAGGCCCAACTAGATACCACAAGAAGTCTTCTTGTGAAAGCCGATGTCAGTATGCCATTTTGTTCAGGAGCAGAAGCAATAAGATTTTCAAGACAGTTTCTGTGGCAGCCATATTGGCCATCAGAACACCACCATTTTCATTTGAAACCAACTAGACATCATATAGACTCTTTCAGTGAAAACCTCATGTTCCAATGACCATCCATTCATTAGGAGCAGCAATAACAAAATTTCCAAAATGTCTGCTGTGATGGCTGTACTGAATTTTCAAGCAGTACCATTTTCATTCAGGACCAACCATGAGATGAATGGATATGTAAAATTTCATGTCAGTCCACAAATAATTTAGAAGGTGTAGCAATAACATATTTATGCTAATGGATGGACGGACAACAGACCATCCCATAAGTTCTCCTGGTCTATGACCAGCAAAGATGAAAATATTTTTTACAAGTTCACACCAACAAACAGACAAGCAAGCAGGAAAGTGCATTTTTTTATTAACATCATCATCATGAAAATTATTTTGTAAACCTTACATGTACCTAGTCACACATATATTTATATCTAAGTGAGCGGAGCAAGTACAACACAAGTTATAGTTAGTTCAATCAACCAAATCAAAAGTTTTCTAATTGGCAGAATTAATTCAAGGGAGCAAAGGTGACAGTTGTGGAAATTTCATCCAATTAGCATCAATAATTTTTTACATATCTGATCTCAAATTTAGAGTAAATTTTCTATCTCTGTTTTGAAGTTTTATGAATTCAAGCCTGCCAGATCTCTATAGTGTAGTGCAGTACAAGTGTTAGGACTCTAGGTCTTAAAAATATGTAACAGAAAGAAGTGAAACCAACACTTTAAGTAAAATCAAGCTATTTCTCTACAATACAGGGAGAAAATTCAAGAACACAGTATGAATTAAATCCTAAATAATCCTAAATATCCTATCACAAGTCCAAAATTACATACTCTTCGTAATGAAATCCAGCAGTCTTGAATTGCCTGATATAACACAATTATGCAACCCAGAAGGTATTGGAATGAGTTCACAAATAATTCAATGTATTAATCCAGGAGTTAATGAGCAATTTAGTAATACCAATCTGATGTCAACAACTGCAAATTCTGATTATGGATTAAGAGAAGGATATAGAACAGGAATGAATTATTTATCAAATCCTTATTGATACCCTTTTTCACTTGACCTAGATGTGAATCATTCCAAGGGGAAAATTTGTCTCACATATATTGATAAGTCAGACGAATGAAATATATTATTTAGTGGCTTACCTCAATATTGTACAGGACTTCTGTAGGAGAGGAGTTAAAAAACATGGATTCTAAAACTTGGGAAACTCCAGCACCAGATTTAACATGCTCTGCACATATGTTCCGAAATCTCTCCACTATGTGGGAATCTGAAGTAAGAAACCAGGTGAAGTAGTTTACAAACAACAGTAAACAATCTTTGAAATGTAGCATGGTTGTAAATATTTTCATTTGTTCATGGTCTCATCTGCAATTCTGGTACATCTGTTTGTGATTTACTGCATAAAACCTTCCTGTACACATTTCCTTGATGTTGAGGTAATCATAGTTTGATGCCTAATTCAAGCTCTACCATCAGACTGCTAGATAACTTAATGTATGTTGTAGTGTTTTACAGCAACTTGACACAAAAGTGGCTGTGTAGTGTCAACAAAAGGTTTTAAGTTAACAAATATAAAAAAGAAATGTACAAATAAAAACACATAATAGATGTTTTAATTCCATGATAAAATAATACTGACGTATACTTGTTTTATGCTATGTTTTTTTTAATTTTTTTTAAATCAAAGAATATGAAATATTGGAGGGGAAAAAATAAAGTGTTTACTTTTGCAACAATATCCTACCCCATGTTCTAATACCACAATTAACAGATTTTTAAGGAGAAGAATCTTTACTGTATATTGACAAATAATGGGTCATTTTCCAAGTAGCATCTAATGCCCACACTATTTTGGATGTTCTAAACCACATAACCTTGGTTCTGGTATTTTATGATATTCAGTAAATAATCTAGAAACAATGAATAATTCTAAGTGCATGTATAGACTACCTGCTGGCATAAGCTTTAGTAACTGTCTGGCTGTATCTCGTAACCTAGGAACTAGTACTGAACAGCCCAGGTCTGATAACTGGAACAGGAATTGGGCATACCTAGCATTGTTGGCCATCAGCTACAAGACAAGAGTTGCAATTTGAACTTCAAAGTAGGTATCAATACATTTTTACACAAGCAAAAATAATGTATCCAGATATAATAATATATATTCGTTGTGTATTCTGACATGATGATCTCAGCAGTAACAACTTTTCAAATTCAGCTCAGTGGTAAACTGAGTAAAGACTGTAATACAAAATTCAGTATTGTTCACATCACAAATTTATGGAAGGCATAACAATACATAAACATGGTATTCTATTTTTATGTGATATAAAACATACCACTCCTGGCAAGCAGTTTTCTGCTTCAATATTTGGACCATCATATCCACTGTGACGCGGTGACCCAGCAGAGCTATCGGAACTACTGTCAGGACTAGAAGGCATACTGTTGGCCACCTGGACCAACTTAGCTGTAATTAACTGAAATGAAAAGATACAAAAGCTCAGGACAATGAAGAAGGTTATCCAAGACAAGTTTACTAGGAAAATATTAAATTTACACTGTAAAGTGCAAATTTTTTACAAGTCTCATTATTTGCATTAGCAAACTCTGAACTATAGCCTACAAATTTTGTAAAGCATTTCATTTCAAACTAGGGCAACTACAATGTCCTCCAAACTACATGCTGTGCTTCAGCCATATAAAACGAAACAACAGAACCTCTTTAAATTGTTATTTTCTATTTTCACTCTGTTCAAGTTTATTTAATAAACATACAAACATGAATGTGCTTCATCTGATATTTTACGACGAATTTATGATTTCCTACTTTTTTTAACACCATTAGTACAATTAGTTAAAAAAGCCTACTTGGTTTGAAAGATGTGTTCACAAGATGAAATGTGTCCCCTACTGACCACTCCTCTGTACAAAAAAATTACAACATGGCACATTGCTACATTCTCATGATTCCAAGAGCGTTATCTGATGAGTAAGCAAACCATACAAACATATTCGTGATAATCTTTATTACAATACACAACAGTTTGGTTTGTAAAAATTCAATTTTCTGATCTCTTGTCCCCCTGCTGTCCCCGCCAAGTCCATGACTAAAGTTTGATATGTGACATGCATCTTGGTTAGTTATGCTTGTGTGAATGCATATCTGCTAGAATGCATTAAAAATGACATGAAAATATATTCTTGTAAATCTGAACATTTACCCCAACCTAAGATTCCCCAGTGAGCTATGTCATCATGAACAGCTACAATGCACTTCATCACATCAGCAGGTACAGTGTGTGTTAACAAGCATGGTAGAACTGTACTCTTTACTGTATAGAATAAAGCATACCAGACATACAGGTAGATAATCAGATGGAAAGTCAGTGTATACCCTAACAAAAGTCTCTCAAAGTGACTGAGGCCTTACTGACCAAAACAAATTCCAGAAATCAAGATCAGAATGCTTCCTTTTTCTAACTGTTGTGTGTTGAAATCATCTGGTGGCCATAACAGACAAATAGACATCATAAGAATTCCTCTGGTGAAAACCCCACATCAATATGACCATCCATTCCAGAGTAGAAATAACAAGATTATAGAGATGGACATAATGAGAAGTCTTGTGGTGAAAATACAGCCGGTTGTTTAGGATGAGTAGTGAAAACAAGTTTAAAAGGGACATGATGATGGCCATATTGGAGGTCATACCAGTACTATTTTCAAATTGGTCAAGATTGACATCATGAAAGGTCAATGTTCCCAATGTTTATTTAATTTTCCTATCAGGAAGATTAGTAATAAGATTTTTAAGATGGCTGCCAAGGTGGCCATATCAAATGTCAGATCAGCACCATATTCATGGACCAATTAAACATTATAGTCTCTTAATAAGAACTACCTGTCAATATGACTGTTTGTTTTGGGCATAGTAACAATAGCATTTTTTTAAAATGGCTACTGTGGCAGCTGTCATGGATGTCTGTGGGGCACCATTTTCATTTAGGATCAGCTAGACTCTGGGATGAATATGCTAGTAAGGTTTGGTGGCAATCCCACCCAGTAGTACCAATAATAAAATGGTGCTAAAAGATGCTGAACACCTCAAAAACAGTACTGATTCAGCTCTTCTGGTCATGGACAGTAGAGCTAAAAATTAAAAATAAATCTGGCTTTGAAAGCACCCATATCTTGAAAATAAAACGTCAAAATTCCTAGAACATTTGAGAATCGAAAACCGAGCAGATCTAATTTTAAAACCATATATTGTCTAACAAAGATTAATGTTTTCTATCAATGCTGCACTGAAAAGTATGAACTCAAATTTTTTTTAGTATTCACATAATGTATTAGTAATTTAAGATGCAAGAAACCAACTTCCTATTGTCTACGGTTATTTTTTCTCAATAATACATCAATTTCAAAATTAAGCCATTATCAATAATAAGCCAGACTAAATTATTAATGAGTAATAAAAACCCTGGCTTACATTTAGTATTTAGGGTATCTCTGATGCTTCCTGGGAAAGAATGGATATAATTAAACATTCCTAGTATTATAATATACATACACATAATGCATGTTTACACAAAAGGGACCATTTTTTTCATAATAAGTAGTTTTATTATATACTCATTTTTTTCTCCTTTACCTTTATATTGTCACAATTGGGCAATATTTTTCCATATTGCACGACTTCATATTGCATGACATGACACGCAAGTCTAAAAGTAACATAGTGTGTTAGGAATTACTTTGTAAACAAGCCATGTACACTCGTGTAATAGAGGCTTTAGGTTTTAGTTTATTATAATCTGTTTGTGAATGAACTAAAGCCATTTTGTCTATTTGAAAGTAAGATGACAGTAATGATGTGAAAGAGTTGACTGAATCACAAATGAAACTTTCAAACAAGGAAACAAATTAATGCGATATTCATAATATCCAAAACAAACGTGAGAGACTCAGTACTGAAAAAACCATTTTGATCATTTAAACATTATTTAAGAGATATGTTGGTAACTTTTTGTAAATGGAATGGTTCAGACTATGACCAATGCTCTCTAGGGTCTACAAAAATAGCACTGAAAAGCAAACCGTGGCCAAGGGCTATCGCATTTCTATCAGAGGTGCACCATTTTACTAGTCAAGCACTAAATTCATAAGAAAAAAAATGCCAACTGAAAGTTTTAGTACAAAACTATGAGCCTCAGAGCCAATAAGCCAAGACGAGGTACTATTTCTGCTGGCTAAATAGACAGTCACACAACAGCTGGATTGCAATTTTCCACATTTAACTCTTTTGAAACAATGTTAGGCTAGTGATATAAGACAATGTATGATACAGGTCATATCTGGGGTCACTCCAACAGCAAGCATGTAAAGCATGTAAGTGGCAGGGCATAAACATATGTATTCTTTAGCTGGTGATAAGAATGGTAATAAATATACTTGCATATATGCATCCTGAATTTCTTCCAAATCTACTTAGATCTACATGTCACGGAAAACCTGATACACACCAAAATCGTTCTGTAATTCTGACTAATTTCCAAATGAAATCACATTCTTCTTACTGCCCTGAACTGACACAACTAACCCAGTCCATCATAAGCAGAAAAGCAGAATTAAGTTGGATCAACAGAAAAACAAAACTCGTCAATTCCAGACCAACTGGAAAGTTTTTTTCAATGTGCATTCCTTCAAAATATGACTCTAAATTTCAATTTTAAGTAGACCAAAATGAGAATTTTTAAAAACTAATGTTGAGCACATGACAAAGTACAAAGGTTGCTGGATAGTGCTATGTGCGCATTAACATTGTTACTGAGTATTCATGAATCTACAGTTCTTCATTTATTTTTAAATACAGCATACATTCAATTACTTTGTTTCTTGTAGTGTATTCATTTTTTTTTATGAAGTCTTGGGTAGGAAAACAAAATGAGTATATAATAAATAGATTACCGAATTTCTATGTGAAAAAATGAACTCCTCATTGTGGAATAATACTGCACTCCCAAGGATATGCAGTATTATTCAGAAAAAACTTGTTCGCATTTTCCCCATACATAATAATTACAAAGAACTAAAACTACTTGCAAAGCATACATACCATTTTATCTCTCAAAGGGATCTGTGATATCAGCCTCTTGTCTTCACTAGGATCTAAAATTTCTGCATTTACATACAAGTCCACCTTAATATTACTACTAGCTTTTAGTCTATGTAAAATCTGCCGTCGGACAGACCCTATAGTGTCATTTGTATGAGACCAAATGTCCATATCATCCATCTGACGTCCCTGGTTTGGAAAACGAACCGACAAAGACACAAGTTTTCCTCGGCATGCCCTGGGAAATACAAAATGTCAGAATAATATAGACAGGTATCTGCAGACTTGTGCAAATTTCATGTTAATGAAAGTTCACATAAATTTTTTTTGGTGAAGACTACATATAATGAATTTGTCAACAACAAAAATATGGATAAACAGAACATATTTTCAATGACAATAAAAGGCAATGAATCAAATTTTGAGTTGTGCAATTTCAAGTTATGCAACCACTTTTGGGAATGTAACTACTGTGCAAGTCAGGGTTTAGCTCTGTCTGTCTGTCTGTCTGTGTGTGTGTATGTATTTATTATATACTTTAGTAATGAAATACAGAAACTTGTTTGCTAAATAATTCTATTTTTCCTCCTATATTTTCACATGTGAAAATGTATGATTTCCCATCATGCCATCCAGATTGTGTGCCCACAAAAGTTGTACATGCAACAACAAAACTTTGTGAGCTAGATGAAAAAAATAAAATCTACCTTACATTTCAGACATGGAAATTTATCTTTTGTAAAGAAATCTGACCAGATGCCAGTCGCATCTCTCTTAAGTTATTTCCCATTACTTCCTTGAAAACAATGAAAAACCCACTTTGATGCATTGCTGAATCAGACTTGCATTGTTTTCAGATAGGGTCAAATAGTTTACAAAATGACAAGAATGTACCTGACTGCAACAGATTAAGAAAACCCAATCTTACCGCTTTCTCAAGTCACATATTTTCATGATCAGCCCTATGAAATTGAGAATTTATGAAAACGAAGTAGGCGTGTTGTGCCGATGAGCTCATTTAATCTTGTAAACTTTGATTCTGGCACATGTCCAGTATATAATAATAAGACAATTTTCTTGTCCTATGTTAATACCAGATATATTTCATCTTGTGGTATCCAAAATGATCTATTTTATCTCCTGGCTTTACCACTCATTAAAATATCACCTTCTTGGTACCACACAATGAAATTTATCTTGTATTAATGCACAAAAAGTATACACATACATAAATAAATAAATAAATTTAATATATAAATAAATATATATATATATATATATATAAGCACACAAACAGATCATTACTGTTGCAAATCAAGAATACTGTTCTAGTCCTTGCTTAAGAAACACAAACAATTTCATCTAAACATAAATAAATATGATCAAATTTAAAGTTAACAGGCCAAAGTGGACATGATATTGCTTACCTGGCTTATGTAACTTAACTATTTCACTAATCAGGATTACACAGCCTAAAGCAGATCTTAGCTATTATTGAACCTGTCAATGCAATATAAACTTACTTATAAGTTTACCGTGGTGGAGCAATATCTAATTGGAATTCTGAAACTTAGCCAAACAGATACATTATTACCTCCAGATTGTAATATGTAAAGTAAAAGCATTACTTCACTAACATGTTTAGCTCTTGATCATAACTAATTTAACATACTGATAATGCAAGGCTGTTTAACAAGTTTAATCAAAATCTTATCAGAAGTAAAGTTGTTAGAATGTTTACAATCTTGGTCAATCACACGCAAGGTGAAGTCATAAATATGAATGAATTTCACCCATGCTCATCCACGATATTGATGATATAGGCGTATCAGCCAAGTTTGACCAAATCATGAAAATAATATCGATGTGGTAAAAAACCTCAGCCAGTTAAATGCAAATTACCCCCAAAGCATCTACAGGTCTTGCTCATAATACAAGCCATACATCTTGACAATATTAACCTATTTTCCAACTTTGATTAAAATCTGTCAGAAATATATTTGCACAAGTGGAAGTTCAGCCATTCATATTCAAGACAATGTCATTAATATTTGTCAATCCTGTTAATAACATCAGACAGCTTAATAAATAATATAAGCCTATTGACCATGTCCGATTCAAATATGATCAGAAAAAAGTGTTCTTAAGTGTTGACAAGCTCAGCCAATCAGACAAAATCATCTCATTCATATGCATGGATCCAAATCATAATTGTACTCAGCATTATGATTAAAGCATATTTACCGAGTCAAAAATGCACTAGAAAATAGTATTCAGATTGGTAACATGTTTAGCAAATCACATTACACATCACCTCGTCAATGAGCATGGATCTTGCACATTATCAAACTCGTGCAAGAGCTTGTTCATATAAACCTATATTGGAAGTAAAATCAAATTCAGATGAAAATTATAGCTCCCTGAGTCATAACAAGCTCAACCAATCAGATGCATGATTACCTCATCATATGCATGTATCTTGCTTATTATCAAATTAACCTGATATTTCAGTGATATGACCTCACATTTCAAAATTTTATCTGATAGGATCAGAAAAATGTCTTCCACAGTTTTAACCCAACACCAGCTGCTGCTGCTATTCACAATGGAAAAGTGGTACCAATGTCTTGCAATGTGTTAATGCTGGCAAATCAAATTACCTGCTGAGTGGAAGAATAGATCGTTCCTCCCCGTACATCTCATCACACTCAGACACATATTCCTTAAGCACAGTCAAAACACGAATCATGCGTGTACATTCCTGCATAACACGATTTGGACTGTCCTTTTCCTTCTCCAGAATGCTCACAGTGTCATACAAGGCTTTGAGTCGATCTACGCATGACTGAATAAAATCCTCATGAATCTCAACCTGGTTTTGTTGCAGCCGAGGACCCAAATTTGTGTAAGTGTCTTTAAGAAGAGCTATTGCTTTTTCTGCCACTTCATCTGGACTCCACATTACAACCTGCAATGCAGTGTAGATTGTAAATTCAATAGCATTTCTTTTAATTGGAACAAGCCTTCACATTTGTTTTTCAAGTTTACCTGCTCATGGTCAACTGCATTTAATATTTTCACTTGCAAATTAAAATATTCACTTCTTCTACTTAGACATATAACAGGCAGTATTTAACTTCATTACCAACAGGTTATCTATACTTGAATATCTGCTTACTCTATTAAAATTAATTTACAATGGTAGACTGAAGGCTGTTTGGAAAAATAAAAAATAACTAGATATTTGTTCATGGAACACAAATGCCCCACCAGAGTGCCTGAGAAACTGACCTCAATGCAGAAAGACAACACTATATGCGATAACCACTTTCATTGTGGGAGATGTGAAGTATGAAAGAGATGCCTAAATTATCCACATGCACAAGTAATCATGTTGTTCAAGACAAAACCGTTTCTTCCTTTTAACTGTTATGTGTTCATTTTCATATCCATCAGCAATAAAAAAAAAAATTCAAATTAGCTAGTGTGATACACTATTCGATATCAGCTTGGCACTATTTTCATTTAGGACAAAGTGGACATCATAACAAGTCTTCTGGTGAAAACTCTGTGTCATAATGATCATCCATTCAGGTGGAGTAGGGACAACAAGTTGTGACAGCCATAACTGATGCACGAATGTCACAACTTTCATTTAGGATCAACTAGATATCATAATAAGTCTATTGCTGTAAAATCCCATGTTGATATCGTATTCCAATTTGGGGAGGAGTAGAGATAATACTTTAAAGATATGACCATCCATTCAGGAGTCGCAATACCAAGATTTTCATGATGGCTGCTGTGGTTGCCATTCAGGATGTCAGATTAGCACCATTTTCATGTTAGACCAACCCCATGTAACTATGACTTTCTGTTCAAGTAGAGTTGTGATAGCAAGATTTTTAAGATGGTTGCCATGGTGGCCATATTGGATATCAGATTAGCATTATTTCAGGACCAGCCAGAAATCACAAGTCTTACAGTAAACACTATGTTGATACAACCATCCATTAAGGAGTAACTACGAAAGAGATTTTCAAGGTGGATGAAAAAGGAGTCATACTGGATGTCAAACTAGAACCATTTTTATTTAGCAACAACTAGACATCATCAGAATCTTATAGTGAAATCCCATGTTGATATGATCATCCATTCCAGAGGAGTAGCAATAACAAGATTTTCATGATGGCTGCCATGGTGGCCACACTGGACATCAGAGTGGTCAAACAATGGACAAGATAGCATGTACATAGCACATCAAAAAATGTGGTCATGAGCTGAATGCAACACATATTCAAAGCCAGTAACAGGTAAAATATCGGAGTCACTGATATTCTTTTGTTACAAGGATGTTGTACTAACTGAGATACATGCCATCATCAATTTTATTGATTCCAGCATGAACAGTCCCAGATCCAAAATTTTTTTAAAATAAATAACATTTCTCAATAATATGTTAGAACATCCACTATCATGCAAAACTGAACCCTTCCAAGTTAAAAGATTTTAACCACATATTTTGGCTAGTTTTACCAATAAAATTATTAAAAAGTTCCCTGCTTGCCAAGATGCAAGTCATGAGAATAGTCTCCCCATGGATAGTGAGATTGGTTCCAAATCCCATCAGTTGTCATTTACTACTGGGGCAGAACTGCATGGTCTTCCTGAAACATAACTGGGCAGGACTTGGGAGGTGTTCCCAAATTATGATTGGGTAATTATTATCAAAAATTCAGTATCTGGAGCAAAATCTGTTTCTTTCAATCACACCCAAACATAATACATTGGAAGAACTTCTACTATCTTGTAAATCCATCATTCCCAAGCTAAAACAGATGATAACCATTTCCTTTGGCTTGTATTAGCAATAAAAGTGCCAAAAAGTCATCTGCTTGCAGAAACATAACTCACACAAGAGTGGTCTCCTCTTGGATAGAGGTAATGGTGCCAAATTCTGTCATTGGTCAGTTACTACTGGCACTCACTTACATGCTCATCCTGGGATTTAACTGCATGGAACCCCTAAGTTACTGGTCTTCCAAATTTGCTTGACATAATCTCGAAATGTTTTAAGCTAGCCACAAGGACCAATGACTGCAATATTTTGTCCACCCAACCAGAAGATTAATGGCTTCGGATCAGAGGGCAGGTGGTGGTGGTGGAGGACATTTGTTTAGACAATAGCAGAGCTGGAATACACGAGGTTGGAGATCAGCTGGTGTCTGGTGGTTAGATCTGGTACAGTTGTTAAAGGGTTGCCCATGATGGGACCATGTGGGTCATTGTACCATGTCAATAATGGCCTGATCGTCTGTGGGAAGTCTAGGACAGCAACGACTGCCTGACCTTCTTTGGGACTGGCAATCTTTCAGCCTCAGGTGATTGATATTTGAAAATGTTGGACACTAAGGTAGTGTCAGCAGCAATAACAGCAGAGTCCACATGCTTATGGGAGAATTTCTTGGCTCTCTTGTTAGCTTTGATCATCTGTTTGTCCTTCTCTTCAGAGATATGCGAACAAATATCTGAAGTATGGTCTAACTAACATTCCATAATTTAATACATGTAGACTGATTATCTCAGCCTGCCATAACTTCTTACAGACATGTCATTTAATAATGACGATTGATACCTGTAAATGGAGAAAGCAAAACACTGGCATATATAAATGAAATCAGTCCAGCATTATATTAACCCTACAGTGAAATGGATCTTATGAATAAAGACAATGCTAGAGAAAATTAATTAAATGAGTTTACTTCTAGGAATTAAATCATTTACTTAACTTACAAAATGGTCATGTTGCGAGATGAATTATAAATATTACTGACCAATAAATCATGCAATCAAGCTTATTATAAGCATAACTGACAAATGAGATTCAAAATATTCATCTATAATGTAGTGAGGATATTCAGTAAGAAAATGGATTCAATATGCTTCTTTATGGAGAACTCTCAAGACTTGCTCAAACTGGTGAAATACCACAAAATGGAAGTTATTGCCAGGTCTCTTATGAGAGTTGCTGACCAGGCACAAGTGGTAACTGATGACTGATATGATTTTACATCAATCCCTAAATTCAAGGGGAGACACTCTTGCCTGATTTCCATCCTGGCAAACAGATTTTTTTTAAAACCCTTCATTGTATTTTGAGATGGTGGGTGTTCTCCAAATATATTATGACCTTTAACACCTAAACATGAGCCTTAACTTTTTTCCCCTTCCGTGTACCTAGTGCTCAACTTATACTGAACCCTTACTTTCAACACCTGAACAAGAAACATCAATCTTTTTTCCCTTCCATGTATCCAGTACTCAAATGAAACTGAACTCTTCACAAGAACCATCACGTAGCTGTATTAACATTATTCTGCTGACATTTTAGAAGTTAATCTGTTTCTGACTGCAATGAGAATGTTGTTCTGAGCAGAGCAACTTGTCTCATTATCTATAGTCTTGAGATGCAAGTGCCTGAGAATCTTTAATTGTTTTTGTTCCCTCTGAGGTCCCTGGAGGTGTCCAAAGTGTCAACAGTATTGTTATCAAGTATCCGTAGTAATCCCACTCACCCCACAGCCTCCTAGTGAACTTTAAAGTAATTATCAACTAATGACCTGCCGTCATCCTGAACATCGTGGAAAGGATTTCTGGTTATGTGCAGCCAGGCAGTGCAAAAAAGGTGGTCAGACAAAAAACATACCACCCACCCCCCATCTTGGTGACTAATATTAAAGCAAGCAACCTTGAATGGAGCAAAACCTGGCAAGATTTAGTTAGATTATTTATGCATCGTATATTTTTATTTGTGCAAGTTCAGGTTTCATTGTTCCAGTTCTCATGCATAGTTAATATCAAACTGTATGCCAGTCAGTCAATTCTATATGATTTGTGCACCTGAATCACCAGGCAGCATCACTCTATCAGCATGTAATAAAACTTTGCGGTTATGAGCTACATGAAAAAACTTAGCAAGATTATACCAGGTACACAGATACAAAAATAGCCTATGTGGCCCCTGCTTCAAGGGGCAGGTGCCATGAAATCCACTCCAAACTGCTGCCTGTGACCTAGGAAGAATGAATGGCTGAGATGCAGTGTGGCTGTACATATGCATATGCTTTTACGTCCATAAATGCTAATACCAATGATGACACTGGGGTTAGTACAATTTCTCTTCTACTTCACAAAGGAAAGCAAAAAATATCTACAAGAAGTACAGTATGTACCGCTTACCCTCCATAAATAGTCTATGCCTATCAATTCTAAATCATCCATCATGTATCCACCTCTCCTCTTCTGTAGAAGCTTGTTTTCTTTCACATTAACATGTCGGAAGAACCTCTCAAAACAGCTGTAGAAAAACAACGAAAGTACATGGTTAAAAATCATATAAAATTAAGACAATACCAAAATTCTGGATAACGATATATCTAGGCAAGACACTCAAAATATCCAGCAAAGACACTGGAATGTGATAAGCAGGTCACTGCGAGTTCCCTGGGCTGTGATGAGCGGTATACTCCAAAGGCACTTCAGTGCAATAATGGCTATATAGTACAGATTAAAAGTTTAATTTTGAAAATGTGAATATAAACATGAGGCACAAATGGGCTTGATATTACTCACCTAGCTTACACACCTTAACAGTTAAGCATTTCATCATTAAACAGGTTCACAAATGCCTATGTACACATCTCCCAAAGTTTATAACATGATAATTTTACCTATATTACTCCAATATTGTTCCTCCTGAAGAAATGTCTAGAGTGAAAGGATTACCACTCTTTCTTGAGCCAGTTCTGACTTGTGAAAAAGAACGGTATGGGCCTTACGAGAGGATTTTCTCAGAAATGAAGCCAGTATTATTCTTGTAGTATTGAAAGACCCAAGTATCTTCTGTTATGACCAACCAAACCTCTGAAAAATAGTGCTATTCAAGAGCCTAGAGGGTGTATCGACCTGGTTCCTGTTCCTGTACCTCTAATGAGACTCCACTGACTACTGCCGGTGTCTGGTCAAAGACCAGTCAAGAATGATGGTCTGATAGATGAGCCATATTCAGATGATCCAGAGTGATCTCAATGCTTGTTTTCAAGGATGTGTATTTTATCTCTGGGGCTTTCAAAGGGTCAATGAACCTAACAGATTACTGTAAATCTTCTGGGGCATTGTGTCTTTCTGCTGTTTGAAACAGATCCTATATGCTACTGGGATTAAGGAGTGCCTCCCTGGTAAGAGTTCTGTGACTGTTCAGAAGCTCTGTCTCTCTACTTCACAATCCCATACTTTCCTTGGATCAAGGACTATCTACTCAAGAGTTCTGCAACTCTTCATGAATACTGTGTATCTCAATTTCACAAGACATAGATTCCATATGCACCTGGGATCGAAGAGTGATTGGTCCCATGCTCTCCTGGGATGATGGGGATGTATTCTGAGTCCCATTACACTCAGAATTAAACTATCCCATGAGAGAGTATTCTTCTTGAGGAAAATCTACTACTAGGATTGAGAAGACAAGGAACCCATATTCTTCTGGGAACAGGGAGTAAAGGGGGAAGATGGGCATTTCGTCCTTTCTTTACAGATGCATAGATTCTTGGTCTGGTCCAAAACATCATCAGGCAATACATAACAGAATAGGCAACTGTCTGTTCATATGCACTTCAAGCAGGATAAACATGTGGGGTAAGAATTTCACAGGTCCTTATTGTCCCATCTTTTCCCACATTTTGCAGCATTTATGTAAATAAAAGGATTGACTATGAAAGCCTGTACTCTCTGAATTGTCTGATGTTAATTATGTGAGTCTGAATTGTGAGCATGGACAAGGGGACATGGCATCCTGGTAGATATGCAAGGCGAAAGTGACAGGCATTGTATTAATGCCACTAAAGAAAGCTAATTTACTCAGAGCAAAATACAACTGGAATCCAGCCTCCAGAATCACATGTTTAACCAATAAGATACAAGATTACCTCATTAATATCAACAGTTCATGCTCATAATCAAAGTAATGATGCTAATAAACTCAGCCACTCAGATGCAAGATCACCTAATTAATGTCCATGGATCTTGCTAATAACTGTACTTGACGACATTAGCCTACTTATCAGATCTGATTAAAATTGGGTTAGAAATAGTCTGCCTAGTGGTAAGAAGTTCATTCAATCATATGCATGACTACCTCATTATTTTGTGGATCTTGCTTATAATTAAAAAAAAAAATGTTGTGTCTTGACGATATATTCCTATATAATACATCTGATAAAAATCTGATCAGAAATAGAAAATGCTAAAGTGCTCAGATCAGCCAGGCAGATGTAAAATCACCTCATTTATGTGCACTGATATTGCTCATAGCTGTATTTATTCAACATCTTCATGATTTAAGCCTATTTAGAAAGTTTAATCAAAACTGCATCAAAATGTCTGCAAGATGTAAGAAGCTCAGTCAATCACATGCAAGATCTCCTCATTAATATGTGTGGGTATTGTGAATAATCAAATTCATGCAAGATCTTGATCATGTAAGCCAATATTTAAAGTCTAAACAAACTGGTCCAGAATTATGGCCTCCAGAGTGGTAATAAGCTTAGTCCATCAGATGCAAGATCACCTCATTAGTATTCATTACTGAACTTGCCCAAGATTTTGGTGATATGAGCATATATTCCTAGTCTGAACAAAACTGGATCAAAAACATGGATTTCAGTTAACAAACTCAGTCAAAATGATGCAAGAGCACCTAATATATGCGTGAATCTTGCTCATTATCAAATCCATCCAAGATCTTTATATTTCTACATATTTAAAGTCTCATCAAAATCAGAAGTATGACTTCCAGAATGGTAACAAGCTGAGCCAGATTAAATTTCAACTTGATAATATGCATGGGTATCGATCACATGAAACTCAGCTAAGATATTGATGAAATAAGCCATCAGTATAATTCCAAGTTTGATAAAAAGAATCAAAAACATGGCCTCCACATTTGTAATAAGCAAATGTTAACAGATATTTGACAAAAAGACAATGATAAGCTCACTGAGACTTATGGCCAAGGCAGCTAAAATCTGTGGGGGGAAAAAACTATTAGGACATACTTGATGACTTGCATCCAGGTTTCACGACTGTACATGCAACAGTGCCACAGAAACTGCACTAAATGCCAAAACTAAACAATGATGCCTATGCCAACAAAAAGGACAGAAAATTGGTGTCCATAAGAAAGATAATCAAGTCCTTGCTGTCCTGTTCTTATCATTCCCAGATCAAAGTAAATACTGTAAATACTAAAAAATACAATATTATCTCAGAATTTTTCCCCTGCAAAATTTGCCTTCAAAACCATTTTGCAGTAACATGCATTCCACAGGCCACTGTATCTCACTTATAAGCAGTGCTATGACACGAGTTAAAGAATTACCCAAAATGAACAATTAAGTCTTAACATGGTTGATAACAGCAATACCGCCAACAGAAAAGTCTTGATATCTACTGAAGCAAACAAGATAAAGAAATAGTTTTGAAAATATAGCCAATAACAATACATATAATAAAAGTTTAAATACAAATACTACAGTAATTTTCAAGCTGACTTACTTCATTCCATTTTCAGTTAGAAGACTAGGATCCAGCTGAAGTATATTTTTCTCAAAGAAATCTCTTGTTATATCTGGATCTAGATCTGGTTCCTCTCCCATTAGCTGCAAAGGAAAGATAAATGGATGCTGATGCATATGCTCAAGTCATCTGTAGGTTTATAGCAAAATAGCTTAACAGTACACAATAAAGCAACTCTCAAAGTATATTTTCCTCATGTAACATGGGTAAGGTCCCTGATAACATTTTGGGACGAATTTTGTTTTGACACGAAATCTAGCTTGGTCAACAACCTCAAAAACAACATGTTACACTTTTATTTCTCACAAGAAGAAACATTATGGGGGATCACCATGTATGCTTTCAGTAAACAATATTCAGTATGGCAAAATCTTAAATATATTTATAAGTTTCCAACCAAGACGGATTAATGGTAAAAGTCCAAAGATGAAACTTTATGTTAGTGGTAAATCAGATTACAGACAACACTGACATGTTTTGTGTCACTGCTGATGCCACACCAGCCTGATTGCTTCTCTCACCTTGAAGAATACAATTATGTCAACCACATGAGCCAGTGAAAGTATGTTTCATGATCTATTTCAATCTTGTTTACTATGGAAATAAAACAAAGTTTACATGGATCTTTTTGCAATAGGTTAACTGGAATGCTTTCATCGAACACAAATGCCCCAATACTGAAATTCGAAACTTGACTGAATGTGATGGAAAAAGGTAACACCATCTGCCTCTGACAAATTTAATGTGGGGCACAAATGGTACAGCTACAGTAATTAACGATTAATTAGTGACATTTATGGGCAAAATCACCTTTTTAAGCCAATTAACTGTTAGTGCATACATAGGTAGTTAAATTAAAATTTTTACTCACCTTAGCAAACCACTTGAAGCATGCTTCTCTATCGGTTGGATAGATTGCATTTTCTGCCAGACACTGCCAAATCTGTGAATGACATATGGTAAATATTAGACCTATTTCTAATTTGTGTTGCACTGTTGTACAAATTAAACGAAGCAACTTTATGCAGCTCTCATGTCAAAATTTATTATTCACTTTTGTGGGTCAATGGGTCTGCTAAACCATGAATTCAATGTTATCATGAAAATGGACTATGTTGTATTACCCTACACTCACTACCACTGAAAGTAATTTCAAGGCACATATCCCATTGACAAAAATATTTAAAGGACTGTCAATGAAAAGTCTGCCTGCTGAATGATTATTTTTGTATTTTCAATTAACTCTGACATGAGAGCTGCATAATTACATTTATTGTTTTGATTATGAATCCCCAATATTAAATACCCAGGAAAGAGATGTAAGAAGACAGCATTGATCACTAGGACACTTATTTCCATCAGTAGCATTTGATGAAATCCAAACTGTTCCAAACTGAAAGGAAATTTTGTAGCTTATTAGTCAATTACTTTTTAGCTCATTCAAAATAAATTTTTAGCATTATAAAACATAGCTGACAGCATAACTTGCCCTTGGTGGCACAGTTACCAAGGCCTTTTTATTGGAATCTCAGCAAATAGCAGAAGCATTTGCACTGAGTAATTTAAACAAAGCACTCTCACATTTGGGATTTACTTAACAGCTACTCACTATAATCAATAAACAGTTTAAAATATAGGTCATGATGACCTACTTTTAGCACAACAGTAGAGTCTCTTCAAGCTGATCAACAATCTAAACTACAAGCCTATACATGGGACAGCCTGAAAAATTCACGTAAGTAATGCAAAACTCAAGGCATGATGAAGAGGGCAGACAAATGGACAGATGGGTAGGAAGACCAGATTAACAATAAATGCCCCTTTCACATTTATTGAGACTCATACAAAAATGGTTTGTGTCCTCTGAAAGCAATCAGAAGGTTGGTCTTAAGGTAACAGTCAAATAGAATACAAATCTTTTACCATGTGCTTTTCACTGTAAATAATAATACAAATAACTAAATATTTAATTAAAAACTATGGAAAAGAGACCAGAAAATTCTTCTAAATACACAGAACCTTAAAAACAAACTTTCACCTACTGTCTACATGTAACAAGCCTGTAACACAAACTTTATTCTCAATTCCCCCCCCCCCATAATTTGCACTTAATAAAGCAAACAGTAAAATTGGGTACAAAATATTAAAATCAAGCAAATGCTACTGAACACAAAGATATGAATTTGATATTCATAATTCCTCATTACAAGTCATAAATAAAATTGTAAACAAACTTAAACATTTCCCCATATACTGCACACAAGACAAAAATCAGTAAAAATGAATAAAAATTTATTGAGCTCAGGCATATGGTATTTAGCATACAGAAGTGAAAATCAATTTCAAAGTTCCTTACTGCAAGCAATAAACAGATCTTTAAACAGAAACTTTAATGTGCAGTCTACAGTTAGCAAACCTTAAAACAAAAATTTCAACCTCAAACTTTTCCCCATAAACTGCCAAAAGACATTCATTAAATGGTACCATATATTGATAGTGGGTGCTCAACTGAAAACTAGAGGATGGTTTGATGACTTGCAAGTCTAAGATAATCTGGCCTAAAGTGCAGATGTAAATATGCTGGTGCAGACTGCATGATGGTAGAATG
Organism: Megalonaias nervosa; assembly: GCA_016617855.1. NCBI lineage: Eukaryota > Metazoa > Mollusca > Bivalvia > Unionida > Unionidae > Megalonaias > Megalonaias nervosa. The sequence goes on from JAECUM010001369.1 coordinate 111,715, forward strand.
ATGAGAAGGTGAAATGAGACCACAAGAATGTGGCTTTCACAACATCATCTATTCAAGAATGATCAAGAAAGTCTCAATATGCAGCAACAGCTCTAACCTTTGGGGCTTTGTTTCTCATGCAAAAAACATCTCTCACAGTGAATGACAGGCTGTCCATCTGTGGAGGTTCCATATTTTCGAGCAATGGGGCACAAGTGCCTCTTTTATGTCTGAGGTGTGCCCCAACTGATGTGTTGTCCATGGCAACCTAACATAGTGGTACCTCACGAGGTCAATACACTCCTGTAGTGTTTATGGAAAATATCCAGCATCTCTTGGTTGTTGATATCAAGAAAAGATTCCTCTCGAGATGACAAACCCTGAAGGACAATGTGAGCACCCCAGCCTGAATCTGAAGTATTGGCATATAGGACATTCTGTATATTGTGTATTGGAACTCTGGACAGAAACTTGTCTTGATCAGTTGGTGACAATTTTGATCCTGAAGGAATCTGAGCTGAAAGGGTTTTAATGTGAGGTTTCCAGTTTGCAATCAGTATAAACTTTAAGAGGCCTCATATTAAGTCTTCCTAGGGTAAATATATTTACTGTTGCATTCAGTGTCCTCAGGAGAGAAACTATGAGGCAAGCAAACAATGAAGTCTTCTCAAACACTATTGTTATGCATGACAGCATCGATGTGACCCTATCACAGGTAATGGAAACTGTTCCTTGATTTGTGGGGAATTTCATCCCCACATAAGCGAAATTTGGAAGAGTCAGATCTGACTTCTCTTGGTTGGGGATTAGCAACAGACAATTCACGGTCTTCTAACAGTGTGACAAGTCTGTTAGTAAGGCATTTCCAAAAATGTATATCAACCAGTCATTAAAATAATGGACCATGAGAAATTAGGATGAAAATGTAGGGATTAAGCTGCTGATTAAGGACTCCATCTGACATAACGCTGCCCTCAACAGATTCTTGCTGCATTCACAAAAACCTCTGTGATATCTAATGCAGTATTTCACTGTCCTTGTAACAGCTTGCCAAGTCTCTGCTGGTGAAAGACTCCTCCCTCAAAAGACTGAAAAAGGCCACCACAAAGTGGGAAGCAGTGAAATTCAAAGAAAGGAATGAATTATGTGTGTGTGTGTGTTTGATTTGGATTTTTAACATAGATTTAACTTTTTTCTTCAGTCATATTGCTACAATGTCTGCATTGTGGCAGCTTATAGTGATGTCTAGCAATGGGGCATCATGCCGCCAACATGTAGCATAATGTCCTATCCAGTCACATTATCTTGACACCAGGCCGACCAGTCCTAACACTAGCCTCTTAATGCAGAGTGCCTAGGAAGGTAGCTGTTAGTACTATTTGTACAATTCTTTGTTATGACTTGGTTGAGGTTCAAACCTGTGACCTCCCACATCCAAGGCAGACACTCTAACCACTAGGCCACCAAAGCGGTCAAATGAAGATGTAAAGCTACAAGAAAGGTGTGAAGCTGTAGTAAAAAAAGGTTCAAGCTTTAACCTTCACAGCTTCAAAAAACAAATCCAAGTCCCCATCAATATCCCTGCCTGGGACACTTCTGAATCATGGGTAGGAGGTTTTCAGTAGTCAAGCATGCAAATGCACCTTGAAATGCACCCTGAAGGCATGCATGGGGCAGCAGGGTGCAAGACGTAAGTACTCTCTTCTAAGCCTTGTGTTAACTTCTGTGCTATGCCAATTCTAGGGCTGCAGCCCTCATTAATGCCTGGTGAATGCACAGTCCAGGAAAGGAGGCATGTTCAACTGGGCAAGTAATAATGTTTGATGCCTGATGACCAGCAGATTAAGTCCAGTGACCAGTGTTCTGCCCAGTGACTAGCACTAGATTACCAGAAACCAAACCACAGTGACTGTGACAGATGCCTGTTAACTGGTTCTCCCTGGCCTGCCCAATGCCAATGTTTCTTCATCCTGATTAGTGCCCTGTGATGGACCAGGCAACAAAGACTTCCTTGAGAAGTCCCTATCCTGGGAACTTTGACACATCAAATGATGTACATCCCTCTGAGATAGGAGCAGTCTATCACGGCAAATTGAAGATGAGTGCACATAAACTGCACTGGAAAGGCATAACTTGCTTGTGGGTGCCTTCCATGAACCAGGTAGTGACACTGATCCCTCTTGGGACTGAATGGGATCCACTAGAGAGATTAATTGGAGGAGGCAGCTCCCCTCTTCCTGCTGATAGAGGAACAGTGGCTCTGTGCCAGATGCCACACCTCATCTGGCCACAAAGCAAATAAAGGACATCTGTCCTGGTGAGTTTACTTAGCACATGTCAAGCAGGTGGGATCAATGTACCATGAAGCCTCCATGTGGCTGCATTTGACAACTTCTCATGGCATGCTGAAAGACTGAAAGAAATATACAATAACAAAACACTGAACGTATCTGTAGAGGGTAATATAAACACTAACACCAGTACCAACAGAGAGTCAAAGTTATAGAAAACCACTTAGCAGGTATATAAAAACATTAAAAATAACAAATGAGGGCAAAGACAAATGCAAAGAAATACAGGGACTAAAAAAAGGGTACAAATGTAACACAGAAATGGATATGATTGATGGAAAATATGCCAAAAGATAAAAGAAAAAGCAAAAATCTTTGAATGCCCTGAGACACGTCAGTCACACACAGTCCAAGAATAAGGACAACATTCCAAATGACAAAAGTGGTTAGGGCAATGAACTGGAACTGTGTTTTTATTCTAGACCTCAAACCGGAGGAGTAATAATTCACACTGCACATCTGAGGACCAGCACCAGGAAAAGTAAAAGCAATGCAAACAATATCTGATAATGCATGTCCTAGTCATTGATAATCATGCTTATTGTTTCTGAAAGATTAACAGTACATACTAGCACCCTTAATGTTAAGGCATCCTTATATTTACAGTACATGCTAACACCCTTAAAGGTTATGGCATCCTTGTATTTACAGTACATGCCAACACCCTTAAAGTTATGGCATCCTTGTATTTACAGTACATGCTGGCACTTTAAAGATTATGGTATCCTTGTATTTACAGTACATGCCAACACCCTTAAAGTTATGGCATCCTTGTATTTACAGTACATGCCAACACCCTTAAGGTTATGGCATTATTGTATTTACAGAACATGTCAACACCATAAGGTTATAGCATGCTTGCATTTACAGTACATCACTGTGATCTAAACTCTCCAATAAATTTATTCTTGATATAGGTACATATCTCCAAGGCTTGTGCCTAAGGTGCATGTGATCTAGACCCACTATACATCCTGATGAAAACATGCCTCAAAATACATGTACCTGTCTGGCTTGATTGTCACATAACCAAAGCTGACCATCCTTCAGCAAAAACCTGCAAGAGGAAAATAAACAGTGCCATTGTATTCTTTAAATAAAATCTGATCACAGCTAATGTTTTCCCACTCTCCTTGAGGGAAATGGAGTACCTGTGAATTATTCACTCCTGTAAATCATGTAAAATAACTTCTGCTACCCATGCCACATTTCTTCAGATAAAAAAATAGATACAACATATATTGTAATCTGCAGAATATAGACACAGATATAAATTTATGCATTATAAATTATCTTTAGAGGGCAACTTCACAGGACAAGCCAAAATGTAAACAGTGATTACACAGTTCATCTCTACATAGCTTTGTGAAGTCTTCTGCAAAAATTGTAATATACAGAAAATAAATTAAGAAAGTGATCTTGACCCAATAAACGACAGCTCCTGTGATAAGGAATAAAAAACAACAATATAAAAGAACAGTGTTGTCTATGACAGCCAATATAGGTACTATAACAAGCTGAAAAAACACAAGTATTCAATTTCTTCTTTTTTCCCCAGATTATTTTTAATAAAATCATCTTCAGAAGCTATTATCATTGTCCACTGCTAGAAGCCAGATTTTACTAGGTGGATGCTGTCGGTGTCGAGTCACCTTGGAATGACAACCAGCATGACAACTATTAGAAGCAAATTTGGACGCAACAGTAATTACTCTGATTAGCCACTAGAGCTGAGGCTTCACACGATATGCATGCAGTTCACTTTTCTAATATCTAGTCATTCACATGGACAATACACAGTAAACCTGACAAAGAGTAACCTATCACAATATATAATTTAGGCATTAAAATCAAAAGTTTACCAATGCAATAACTGCTTTCAGCTGTACTTGTCAGAAAGGAACCTCTATGTGGGTTAATAAGTATATCAAATGCACAAGTTATAAACAAATACTTAACCTGTGTTTATAAATTTCACAATGTTATTTATTGTTTTACAGAGTCTTTAGTAAAAGCTGAACTAGATAGGATAGTATGTACACAGCATGCAAAACATCTAAGTTGTCTTGAGTTAAATGCAAAAAACATTTGCCAGTAAAGCTTGAAGGGCAGTTACCTTTTGTTGAAAGGATGTAGTACAAATAGAGATGCAATTATCTAGTTTAATGATTTTAACATAAATGTGCTTGAGAAATAAGCTTCAAGCACAAAATTTAGTCAGTCAGTGAGCATAATATATGGATCACGGTGATCTGTTTTATAATAGTACATTATTTATCAAGATGCATCCCTCACCAAGCTACATCAATCAGGTATAGCAGTATGTATACAAGGTGCAAACAATGTGGTCGGAACTTAAATGCAAAGACTCAAACCAAGCATGTATCGAGTTAGCCCCCTGTGCCTTCCCCTAGGGGAAGGTGCCATGAAACCTAGTCCAATCTGTTACAATGGACCTATGAAGAATGACTGGTAGAGATGTTGTGAGGCTGTACTTATGTACATGCTTTTATATGTGTGGGTGCCAGAACTGTGGTTAGTATAATAGTTTTACTTCATAGAGTTAAGTTAAAAATATTTACATCCTACAAGTCCACTTAAGCAAAATGAGGTCACAATTCATTCTAATTTTCTTTCAATTTTGTAAATTTACGAAATTTTTGGGCCTCTGCCTGCCTGCCAATAATTCATAATGGATTACAAGCATTCAGTTCTAACCTGAAAAAGTATTTAATCCAGGTGGACTGAAAAAGCATTTAATCAAGGCTGACACTGGTCCATGGTAAACTAAGACTTCCCTGTAAACTGCACAATGAAGTGCAATACTGTGAATGTATTTTCATGGACATCAATTTTCATGGTTTTGCAACAAGAACAAAATGATATTCTCAGCTGTATTTAAATGTGTGATTCAGAAAAGGTCTCATGGTTTTCAAAGAAGGATCATTATTCATTCATCTTCAATTTTTTCTTGATGGCAACCATGAAATCTGTGAAAAGGGTACACCATGAACATGAGGCCCTTAAAGAGACTGATGCTCTACTGGCTGAAAAGACCTTGTGGAAATTCAAGACAGGACCACTTCCTTTTAATTGCCAAGTGTTGAAACCATCTCACACATTCTTCAGCAATAATAAGAGTTTCAAATCATCTGCTGTGGTGGACATATTAGATGTCTGATTGTCAACATTTTCATTTAGGACTAGACATCATAAAAAATCTTTAGTGAAAACCCCATGCTGATATGATTATTCATTCATAAAGAGTATCGATAAGATGCTGCTACCAGGAAAAATAGATATACTTAAAGTGGCATTACCTACAAATTTTGGTGGTAACAAAAGAGGAAATTGTAAATCATGTCATTCAGATACTAACAACTTTTAACATTATTACACAAATTGAAGTTGATATTTTAGAAGAAAGAATGATGTGGAAAATGTTAAGCAGCTGACCTGGGCTGGTCGGGGTAGTTACCAAACTGCAACCCTCGGATTACTAGTTCAATGCTCTAGCAATTAAGCAACCATGGCTTCTGATAAGCATGGCACTGAATTGCATTGTCCCTTGCTCAGACCGTGCCTTCAGACAAAGGTATGAATGAATATGTGAAACACTATAAAATCAAGATATATAGAAGGCTACATCTTCACAAAAAATATCTTTATGGATTTAAAAGTTACACCTGTATATGGATACACATCATTATTGACATTTTCTCTTGCCATGCTCCTGACCCTGATTCAGGGGGTATGGCTATGGTATCCAACACACTGCCTAGTTTTGGAGATATAAAACTAGTTAAAGTCTCATTCAAATATTTTCTGTGGTTGAAAAACATATTCCAGACAAATATACAAAACTGAAATTACATGTTCCCTAACTGTAATCTTAACTATGTGTGATATAGTTATGTCTATTATATGTCACACTGACTATATCTCATGTGGTTTAAAAGCTATTATCTGGACCACGATATATATCAGAATTACATTTCCCTTACCACCACCTTCAACTGCTGGCAGGGGTCCTGGCCATAGTATATGGTAAAAATCTTGACACGATATAAAGTTGCCCAAAGTTTCATGAAAATGTCTCCAGCCATTACAAAGTTATGGGCCAGACAAGCAAATATTAGTGGATAGTGAATGCCATAACATAATACACCATTTAATACAAGCGTATGAGAACAGACAAAGAATTAGGAAGGTACATATTACAATGGTGTGATCAAATGGATTGCTGGAATGCTCTAAAATAGAAGATTAGGGAAAAATAGAACAGAGAAGGCTTCAAATGCAAGGTTTACCTATTTATATGACCATATGCTTTTGTTTACATATTAGTTTTAATTCTTAAGACGTAAACAGAAATGAAGATTTGAGCAAGGATAAAATGTCTATTATTAACTGCATCAATATGCAAATTGGATTGCTATCAATAACTTTGTTCACCTGCTCCACATCACATTAAGAATATGCATTTTCTAAATGTGGTGTGCTGATTAACTTACATGACCTGTCTGTGTTTACCTTTCATTGTAAACAGTTATTACGGCCTGGTCCAACTGATCACCAGGTATAGTGGTATTCAAGCAGTTTACATGGTAAATGTAAGCAAGATAATTTTGCCATATATTTATAAATGATGCATGCATTGCAATACCTATTTCTCCAGTGGACCAGGCCTCTCATGAAATATTCCACTGGAATTTCAAACCTACTGGTCATTCAGGTTGACCTCTATTTTCATCTTTGTCCCCTGGTATATAAATAATGGGTGAATACATTAAAAAAAAAAAAATTAAAAATTTTTCCTCCTTTTACAAGTCAAAATTTTAGACATATTTGGCACATTCAGTATAAAACATGTCAGAGATAGCCAAAATATGGAGTAACATATTCTCTGTCAACACCCCATCATAATAAATTAGGAGAACATCCAATACCTCCCTAATCCAGCCCTCACAAGTGAAAGAATACATCAACCACATCATTTGGCTTATGTCAGGAATAAAAGTCCTCAAACATCATCTGCCAACTAAAATAAAAATGGTCTCCCCCTGAATTGAGGGATGGGACTAAATCCAAAATTTGTCAGTTATTACAGGAGCAGACGTGTACTCTTTATCAAGAATACAATTGCAGGCAGGGCTTAGAAGGAATGACCATTATCAGGTAATTGTTAATGAAAGAATATATTTGTACTCCAAAAATCTGCTTTTTCTCCAAGACTTTACCCAATCCTAATATGTAAGGAGAATAAGTAGTAGGTGGAGGGAGTTATATCCCCTTGAGCAGATTCTTGTCATGTTCCTTAATGTATGAAGAGCAGCCTTGTGGCTCACATGTGATACAACCTAGAGTTATCACAAATCAATTATGGGATGAGATCTTAAAGAAAAACTGATGACACCCACAATTCCAGTGAAACTTGATTAGCCCATTTGCTATAGCTGCCAAGTGGCCTGTGAAGTATGGCAAATTGGGCCCTTTGGATGAAGGTTTCTGAAAGAAGCCAGAAAATGTCACCTCAGATCTCTATCCTATGGACTGAATGATGTTGGTCACGTAACAGTTCTTGCTTGAATGCTATGCTGGTGCTAACTGCCCATACCAGATAAGCCAATGTGCACAAGAAGTACATATGGTCTTTGTTTTAATTCCTTGTTGGTTGAGAGGACAACTCAATGGATCCAGAATGAAAGAGCCTGAGCAGATTTTTAACTCATTAACCCCTGATGCCTTATTTACACATCAGGAGGTAGTAGCCAACTTTGAGCTCTGTAGCGTCAAGGTCATTTAAGATACACTGAAGTTGGTGATATTATAGAAAGGCAGACGGCTGTAGCTCTACAATGATACCAAATAATCTAGACTTTCTAGCTGCACTACAAAATACAGAGGGAAAAAGTAATTTTTTGGACCTGATTTTTTTTCCACCAACACTTTGCTTGTATTCAGAATCAGATTTTGTGTCCAGATTTTTTACTTTTTGGCCTCATATCAAAGGCAGACCAGTCTGAACTGCACACAGACAGGCGAGCCTGTGCAAAAAGTAGGATAGGATGAGTGTTTGGAATAAAGAGTGGTCTGGATACAAAAATGATGGGTCTGTTAAGCAAAAAAAAACAAAAAAAAAAAAAAAAAAAACTTTAACCCTTCTGCCTATGTGTGAGTAAAATAGCCAATGAAAAATTACATTTCTAATACAACTAAGCATTAGGTTAAATGGAAATATCTTGGAAGTCGATGTATTCAGAAACAGCCCCCAAAATCTGTTTCCTACTCACATTTCATGCGAAAATGACAAAATCCTCCATGGGTTAACGAGTTAATGGGTAAGAACAAGTGAAATCACCTTCTACTGCTTAGGATGTTAATTATCACATCAATGCAATAATCGGGAATCAAAAGACAGCAGTTTCAAAACAACCTACCCGAATTTGCACGAGTGGGAACCTATTCTTACCAATGCAGTAGCAATGAGACGTAATAAGAAGTATTATGGTGAAACTACAATGTTGATATGAATGTCAATTTTGGAGAAGTAGCAAGAAGATTTTCAAGATGGCTGCTGTAGTGGCCATATTAAAGATAACCTTTACTCAGACCAACTAGATACCCAAAGCAGTCTTCAAGTGAAAACCCCATGCTGATATCACTCTCTGTTCTGAAAAAGTAGCACAAAGATTTTCAAGATGACTGCTGTAAGAGCCGTATTTTTATGTTAGATTTGCACCATTTTCAATTAGGTATGTGTGTGAATATATATATATATGTAACTCTCTATATATATATCTATATATATATAAGTTATTTACTGTAACTTTGCACACAGGTGGCTACACAGTACCAACAAAAGGTTCAGTTTTAAAAATGTGCAAAAACGAACTGCATTTTCATTTCAGACCAACAAAAAAAAGTCTTCTAGTAAAAACCCCTTAAAAGCTACAACAGACATCAGACAACAGATGAAGAACAATTAAAAACTTGCTGTCCCTTAAACTTTCTTGGTCAATAACCAGTATAGCTAAAAATAAAATAAGTTTCACTACTGAAATGTACAGTAGAGAATAAACATGGCACCAGTTAGCATATCATATGATGAAATGGACAACCAAGATGCCAAACATCTGTGTATGAAATATTCTCAGGGGAAAGATATTACTACCCTCTGATAGAAAATTCCAAACTTTTGCTCAAACTTGTACCAGCAATGCATCCTAACAATGCATACTGACTAGGCAAGAGCAGAAACAGAAACAGACAAATGATGGAATCTGGCAACAATATCTCTATGAGGAGACCACTTTCCCAATTTCATCCAACTTTTGAGTATGCAGATGTTTTTGTTTTGTTTTTTTGTTTTGTTTAAACAAACCAAAGGGAACGACTGATTTTTTTTCACTTGGAAGGACTGGATTTACCAGGCAGTGGATGTTCTCCTAAAAGTATTATGCTCTTGAAATGTATTTCAAGAAGAAAATAATTAAAAGCATCAGTTGTGTGAATTGAAAAAACTCCACAGCTTTTGGTTTTTTAAGTCACCTTATATTATGGAATAAAATAACAAAAAAACAAACAAAAAACAAGACAGCAAGATAAGGTACCTAAGGAATCTGAGCCTCTCTTGAACTTGCTGAATATGGTTGAATCTGCCATCAGGGAAAATGTTGGCAGGTTCTTTACCTGAATGATCTGTAAAGTACAATTTACACAATTCTGAATTAAAAGGAAATAAAAAACTAATGACAAACATAGCCAGAGTGTTATCAATATTACACAGCTTACCTCTGAAAGTTCTTTAGTCTCCAGTACCCTTCATAAACATAAACTATCTTTTGGAAAATAAATTTAGATTAGAGTAATCTTGATATCAAAATGTGACCCCTATGACTGGGCACAAAAGCCAACAGAATTAAAAAATGAACATTCTTTTTTTATGATAGGTACTATAATGAAATGATAAAAACCATCAGTTCTTCTTTTGTTTCTTTAAAACCACTCTTCTTAAAATCTGTTTAAAAGCTATGGTCACTTCCACCCCTAGAAGCTATATTAGTGGGTGAAAGTCGCAGGCTTTTAGCAACCTTTGAGTGATACCAAGTATTACCATTATTAGATGCGTACATCATGCATCAATAACTACCCTGATTAGCCATGTGACTTCAGCTGAAGCACATAAGCATACAGTCCACTTGTACAATTCCTGTACTCATATGCAATACATTGTTAACCTGTAGAGGGTAACCTACTAATATACAAACTGGAAAGGTTACCACTGAATAAAGCAACATACTATATCCATAAGCACATACATATCCACATATACCAATAAATCTTTGTATAATCCACAGAAATTTGGAAACTTGATACTTGACAGCACAAAAACAATTTGATAACAGTTTGTACCTTTTATAACATGTATCCTTGAATAACTTTACTCACTATTCATCTCAAAATATCCAAAATAATGTATGGATCACAATGGCACTATATTATCTGCTATTACACAATGCTCCATACTAAACAGATACATTAATATGAAAGCAAATAAGAGTGCCTAATTCAAAGAATCGTTTCATTAAAAAAGACAAATGTTTGCATTTCAAATTCACAGTTCCACTGATCAAAATGTGTGTTTGTGTGATTCATGTAGCTTTAACAATCCAAGTCATATCGCTATGATGCCTGCAGTGCGAGTTTTTAGTGATGTCCAGCATTGGGGCATCACACAGCAGACATGTGGCATCATGTTCTACCCAGTCACATTATCATGACACCAGGCCACCAGTCCTAAAACTAACCTCTTAATGCTGTGCACCAAATGAGGTAGCTGCTAGTACCATTTTTATATGTCTCTGGTATGTCTTGACCAGGGTTCAAACTTGCGACCTTCTGCATCTGAGGCAGACACTCTAACCACTTAGGCCACAAACAGTAAAACAATGCCATTTTCCTTTAAATGAGGCAGCAGTCTCCCCTGTGCTTGAAACAAAAAGCACTACCACCTCCCGATTACATTGACTTGGGAGCAGTAAGTAACATACTGAGTGCATAAAGTGACAGAAAATGTTCACTGAACAGAGACTTCTTAGGATCAGGCAGGCCCACAATAGTTGATTTAACTTAAGTTACATACTCTCTGTGTCGGTGACATTATGACAGCAGAGAGTGAAATTCAAAAGAACTGTTTATACATGAAAATGATGTTTTAAAAACATTAGTTTACTCTCTTTGTTTTAGCTCCTAATTCTCAACAGTTACGAGCTTTCTGTTCTGGCATCAAATTTTAAGAAGACTGAAAAACCTAATCACCATCGTAAAGCTGTGGAATTAACATGTTTGCTTGTACATGCATACAAATGGATACTGGCATCTTCATTAATTCAGATCTCCACATTTATGCCAAGTGTTACCAATTACTATATATATTGGGACACAATAATTTTTTTCCTGTCCCAGAACTTATGGTAAAACTTTTTTCACCAAAGACATTATGTCCCAAGACTTAAGAAATGAAATAAATTTGTGTTGAATTTGCACCCCCTCCTCCATTGCACGTTGCAATAAAATAGATAAACAAAACACTTATCTGATAATAAAATGAAAGAAACTAACCTTGTATTGTTATCATTTATTCCTTTATAACATCGTGAGCATTAAAGAAATATATCAACGAACACCATATATGTAGCGTTGGTATTCATACTGTAGCGTGTATCACTTATGCTGATAACACAACATATTGTTCACCGATATGAACATTCAGAAACAAATCGTGTTTGGTTGTACTCAAAGGATTGAACATGTTTTCCAACTGAAAACTGGAGCCAACAAAATCGCAAATGAGAGGGAAATAATCAACCGATTGTTTGAAGACATCTGCCATTCATGCATGACACGGTGTTAGGTTGTTGTTGTAGGGTTAAAGCCATTTTTCATCACAAGATCAGCTATACATGGCAGCCAGTATTAACGGTGGAGGAAGAACCTGGGAAAACCCTGGAAAGAACCACCGACCCACATGAAGCTACTGGCAAGCTTTCTCACATAGCCACATTGGCTGAATCCGAGACTCGAACCCACGCAGACAGAGGCGAGATGGCAGTGATCCGTAATGGTAAGCGCTTTAGACCACTCAGCCACTTGGGGCCCCCACCGTGTTAGGTGTAAATAACCAAGATTGAATTATATCCAGGTCAACTATATTACAGTATATTGCAAATAAATATCATTATTTGAAAAGACATTCACTTCAGTGCAAGTGACAATCTTTTTGCTAGCATGAATATTAAAAGTATTATTAAAGAAAGTTATTGCAGTGTATACTATTCACCTGCAGACTTCAATGCCCATTTGTATTAATTATAACTACAGATGCCAAGCAAATAGAAGCCCTGGTGGTGAATAGACACAACTGGCAGTAAGCAGTAAACTCATTGTTTGAACTTACTGACAGAACATCAAAGCAAAGGTTATTTTTATTATAAAGTAAGCCAACCATGGAAGCCAACTTTGGATACTTTAAAGCCGATCTTTTTTTAAAAGAATATAAATACAAAAGTTATTTTTTCACAAAGCAAGCTGACCTTAGAAGCTGACTTTGGATCCTTTTAAGGGTGCTATTTTTTTAATTCTTTTTATTTTGAATATACAAAGTCATCAGAGATATGGAAGCAAACTTTGGTTACTTTTCACCGGTATTCACGGGAATTTTGAAATAGAAACAATTGAACAATTTTTAAAGGGACACAATATAGTGCATTGTGCATGGACATCAACAACCCAGCATTGCCCAGAAGATTTGGAGAACATAAATTCATTTGACGATTCCATGAAGGTCAGAAGAAAAGAGGATTTCGCAGACAATATGATCATTAATGTGAATGAAATTCTAGTGTACTTTGATCTCATTCCTGGATGGACTGACAATAAGATGGGGGTTAAAAGAGTGAGAATTAGCATGACTGGAGCAAATTTTTAAAAACTCTTCTTTTAGTCATTGCAGTTTCTGCTTCAGGAGATGTGTTGCCTCCAACAACAATTTTTCATGGCATGAAAAAAATTTAAAAATATTCATACACTGAAAGGATGGATTGTACATGTGCAAGGTTGTGTCGATGAGATGATGCTGCAGTGAATTAAAGAATCTGATCTCAAGTACAGTTTTATATTTTTTAAAATAAAATTTCAGTTGAAGTGCATTTTCAACATGTAATTTTTTAATGATTTAAAAGGTGTCCCACAATTTAAGACTAAAAAAAACCCCAATGTGTCCCAGAACATACAGTGCACAAAAACATTACTTTAAAAAATTAATTTATGGTATCCCAACAAATACGGTGTCTCAACATATATGGTAAATACAGTAATAACAGACCTAATTGTCCTAATTACTGCAGTTAATTAAACATTTGCTTCTCTGTCAGTCTAGTTGTGTATACCGACAGATATATTGATACTAAATATTAAAGGTTTTTTTCTTCTTTTAAAAGACAAATCCAAGAAACTAAGCATGGACAAATTTGTATTGTTTCATAAAATCACAAAATTTTTATAACCATGAATTTAAAGTGATACACAGTAAATGACCTTAAAATACAAAATTTCAAAAATTCAATGAAGCATGAAATATAGGTCACAAAGACCTCTTTATTCAATAAAGGGTAGAGTACCTAGTAAAATGTATCCCTTCATCAAGTTTCGATATTCTAGGTAGAAGAGCATCTTATGCCAAAAACTCATGCCATCAGCAAAATACAAATACAAGACCAATTCCAGTGAAAGCTAAAATATTGATCATCATTAACTTCAGTTGTTAGGCTGATGTACTAAAAGATGTATGTCATCATCAATTTCACCATTTTTCCATGAACAATGCCTTTGAAATAAAAACACAAAATTTAATACATCTGGGCCACAATGACCAACTTCTGCAATGGAAGAGAAGTGCTTGAGAAGTTGCATACCCACATCAATTTCTACAATTCCAAATTGAGTAGTATGTACAAAGCATACCAAAAAACCCATGGGATTATTAGTCAAATGCAACAAATGTAACCTAAGCCAGTAAGTGTGAAATGTTAGTAAAAGTAATCTTTCTGTACAGGTGTGGTACCAACAGAGATGCATACAATCATCTGAGTTACTGACTGTAGGAAGAACAGTTTAGACTCCTAATTTAATCAAAGTCAGATTGGTCTATGAACAGCAGTGCTGATGAAACAATATAAAATTTATCTTGATTTATCTGTATATTACCAGGATCCTTTCCTGCTGTGTCGTCAAATCATGGCAATATTACCCAGTTCCTTCCCTGACTTTTTTTTTTAATTGGACAAGATCAAGCTACTCCCAAATTCCTCACGGGATAGTCCAAAATGAATAAATATATGCACGTTATGCTTTTGACACGAGTGAACATTTTAATATTAATTAGCAAACAAAAATTCATACAGATTGTTTTGCTTGCAATCAAGTTATCTAATGTGTCTTTCATTATCAAACATACCTTGAGCATTTGAGACTTGTAAAAGTGTTGTAAACTTTTCATACATAATGACAAAAACAGATTTCTGTTGTACCTTTAGCATGGGTCCTGGCTTTGTTCATGTAGTTGGAGAGATTCTGGGACAACAACATGACTATAGAATGGCTATTTTGAAGCGTGCTGATAACTGAATTCCTGTGGTAAACATGAGATGTCCTTTGTGGAGCATGAGGAAAATTCTGAGGAGCCTGGAAATGTAAAGTAAATCTGTAACACATGTCACAGCAAGCATATTATGTCCTTTTCTCTTTGTTTATGTAGTAAACTATCTGGTATTCAAGCAAAAAAAGTGCAGAGGAAAAACCATACCTATAACATTCTGTCACTATATTACTTTTATGTAAAGATAAAACAAAACATGCATATCAAACGTTACCTTTGTGCAAGGCCTGACAATCAATCAATCAATTTTATGAACTGAAATCAGATTCACTTCCAAGCCAATACTTACCTCTGGAAACAACTGGCAGATTTCTCTGATTTGTTTTAGTGCTGGCAGCACCCACTTATCATTCTTCAGTTCATCTACAAACTTTGTGATCCAGCTGATTTTCTGTGTATCACGGTCCTGCAAAATGGACAAAAATTGAATCTGTCAGAAGACCGCATACCTCACCAGCATATATTTACAGGAGTTTTGTATTTTTCAATACTCAAGGTGAACAATATTGAATAATAATCACAATAAAGAAAGTGATTGTGGTAGTTAATAAGTTTACATGGTGAATGAAGTGCAAAAAATTGGTCTTGGTGACCCACCTTTGATATCGTGATGTAGTACTGCTCAGGTTGTGAGTAAATGTCATGTATCATAACTGTACAAATAACAGTGTCCATGAAACTAATATATTAAAAGCATACACATCAATGAAGCATGAAAAAGTCAGTGATCCACTTTTGGTATGGTGGTTCAATACTTCTCAAGATCCATTCACACACCTATTTTCATGATGGTATAAGCAACAGAGTCCAATATAGTTACCTAAACACAAACAGCTTATGTAATCACTGGAACATGAATGTGAGTCACACTGACCTACATTTGGTAATGGTATTGTACATCTCAAAGATATATGAGCATATTAGGTTTCATTACAGTACAAGCTGAAGTATCAGAGAAACTGAACTAAATACAAAAACTGGTCATGGCCACTGATGGGTGAGAATCAGGTCACAGTGTCCTCACCTAAATGGTTTACATCTGCTAATACCAATGCCAAAAATGCTACCAATGGGCAATTATAACACTATGGGTAAAGGATAACCTCTCCTACACTTAGTGCAAGCATACTTGTGATGAAAAAGGTAATGATAATGAAAACAATAAAGGCAAAAAATCTTACTTTCAAGTTTGTTAAAAATTAAATGGGTCTATGTACTTCTTTATATTAGAGTGTTGATCATATGTTAAAAGTTCTTTCTAGAAGGCTCACAAATCTAAGCTATAAGCTACATATTCATCAGAATTGTTTTGTTTTTTGTTTGTTTACAACTTAAAGCTGATTTTTGATAAGCATGAAAATGGGGTAATAAACCCCAAATGGAATATAACACAAATGATGAAGAAATAAATGCATCTCATAAAATTAGAGTCATATTCTTTGAGAGGAACTTAAGAAAATCTCAAACGTTTTAGGCATTACAAGTGATTTGAAATGGAACCTTCATGTTCAAGAAATATGCACAAGTGCAAAACTTAACTCATGCCTACTAAGATGTAGCCCATAAAATGTAAAAGAATTAGCTTTGAAGGTTTTGTTTGTCGACTGATTTTAGAATATGATTAGAATAGTTTGGGACACCATTACACACCAAGCTGTATGACATGAATACTGAATAAGCTGTCAAAAAAGAACTCACAGAAATCAGCACAAATATCCTTCTGAATTTTTTTCCTTCTCCAAATGCTGAATCTTTGTAAATCCAAACTGATACATTTTCAGAATCAGTTAAATTTTTTTCCATAAACATGTTTCTTTTTATCCTGCAAGGTGCATCAATGTTATTACAGAAAAACCTGTTATGAGAGACCACCCCTTCTGCCAAGAAAAAGCGGTCTCTCAAGACAGATGGTCTCTCATAGCAGGTTTGTACAAAAAGACCAGTTTCCAAGGTCCAGCTTCAGAACAATTTCAAGGAAAATAACCACAATCACTGTACATATATTCTATTCTTTATTAATAGTTCTTGCTAAAATACTGAATGCATTCATCTAAAAACAAAATTATATAGCAATAAAGATATACTTCTATCATTAAACATGAAATCCGATTTACATTTGAAGATCACATATTTTAGCATATGAAATCATTTCTTAATTACTCCTTTTCCTTTATAACAACCTAAATTTGTTTTACCAGCCTTTAAACCACTTTTTTGTGAGTGGTCTGCTCTTTTCCACTTCTTTCAGTTACAATAATTTTCTCCAGCCTTAAAATTTGTCTCTTTTTAGTTGGAGGTTCGTCCATTGTTATTAAGGTTCTAGGTGTTAAAATTATTAGTGCTCAGCTGTAATATCGAATGTAGAGATGGTTTTGACTGGGCTGTGGGAAAATATGAAAAATCTATACATGTGCATTGCGTATCTAACAATTAATGAAATAAAAAGAAACAATTATCTCATCCAGAACAGGACCATTTACTCAGAGACAAAAGTCAACAGCTTCATTCAAAAACATACAGGGATTAACTCTATAAGCAAAGTGTGTAACCCGGTCGCACCAGCTTGAATAGACAACAGCTTTGTGATTGGGATGTAATCACTTAACATCGGGGGTGGGGTGGGGAAAACAACAAACATCACAAGTCTTGAATACTATCAATCGAATCCCGCAAACGATTCCCTCTTGCTGGTTTAATAGACAATGACCTTATTCACCCCAGGCAATATGGATTAACTCAAGACAAACAATATACGCGACCACTACATCAACTTTGACACTACAACGGCAATTCGTGACATGTACATTAGCCTGGTTTACGGACTGTAGCTACTATCAGCGGTAGCAACAATCCTTTTTTTTAATATTTCTTTTATGTTTGTTTTTGATCAGAACAATCGATACTAATCAAGCGGTCGTTGTAACAATTGATTACATATAGGTCAGTGGTGTTTGTTCTCACAATACGGTCATTGATAGGGATGCCGGGTCCTAAGAAGGCCCGGAAGCAGGCCAAGTGCGGGAATAATTAGTCTGGTTCCCTGCTTTGTATGATCCCTGTGTTCCTCACCCAATACAAATAACGGAGAACAACACAGGGAGCATACGAAGCAGGGAACCAGACTAGGAAATAATCTACATATACTTCAGTCTGGTTTCTGATACAAACTATGAAACACTATAAGCATAACTAAAAACATTCAGACATCGATAGCCATTATTTTTTTTTTATTTTTTTAAAATTAGAACGGTATGAGCGGTTGTTCTTACAGGGATTAAATAAAGGTCGGTGGAGTTTATCCTCGTTTTTGCAATACGGTCGTTCATAGCAGTGTTGAAATGCCTATTTTGCCAAGACATTGCGGTCGCTGGTCGCGTTCAGCAGGTGGTCGCTCATAACAGAGCATTTATATAATAAAATTGATCCATGCATTACGATTGTGGTCGGAAATGACAGGTGGTCGCTCCTAGTAGTTTTTACTGCATCATCTATCACATCAGGATCACACATATTCAAGATTTAAATTTTGCAGCTCATGAAAGGTTCATAAACAATCAGCTTCAAAATACTAAAAAAAAAATAATATTAGGGACAATCATTTCACTTTCAAATGGATAGTTTGGATATAATATGACACAAATATCTGTAACAAAGCACATCATCAGAAGAGACCAAGTAACACATTTTACCTAAATAATAATATCAGAGAAATATTTTCAGAATTGTGAAAAAAAATGGTTTGTCACAAAATATATATGCTGCATTCCCTTCCAGCAATAGTTGTGCCCCAAGTTCACCACAGTAAAGTTACATGAATGGCCACAGTAATGGTCTATACAGTATACACTTAGCAGAAAAAAATCATTGCCATCAAAGCTTCATTTTATGGTTCAGAATTATACAAGAGTATTTTGCTGAATTTGCATAACAGAAGAATTTGCTGCTGAAGTTCTTTTGTTGGGTTTAACAATATTTTTCCAAGAATATAGGCTACACAGGGCAGCCAGTATAACTTGGTGGAGGAAGAACTCGGGGAAAATCTGGTTAAGAATCACCAACCACTGGGAAGCTACTGGCAGCTTTCTCATATACCCACACTGGCTGAGCCTGACACTTAAACCCACACTTAAAGAGGTGAGATGGCAGTGATCAGTAAAGGCAAGTGTTTTAGACCACTTGGCTGCCCAGGCCCCCTTTAAGGAATTTTACTAATGATCTGCTGTATATCACTGGAACATTTAGCACCAGCAAAATGATACAAGAGCTTGAAAACTTGCATTTTCATAGTTTCTACACAAATCAGAGTTTTTTGCACATAAATTTTCCATAAAAATTTGAGATTTTTTGGGAATAAATTCTTTAACACTGAGACAAAAAAAGGCTGGAAAGCTGGATCTGTACACAGAAAATAATGACAGTATTGATCGATGTGATAGGAAATATAACCATATAATCAGTATTTTTTTTTTTTTGTGGTCAGGATAGCCTCCTCATCCACTTACATCCATCTGATCCAACTTTTAACACTACGGACGATGAAGATAGGAAGGAAGATTTTCAATTTTTGGTCATTTTCGATGACTTCTCTATTACTTTCCATGAAAAAATAAAATATAACATCTGAGCCACATGATCATGATTTCATATGTAAACTGGTATGGCAAAATGGAATATTAAGAAAGTAGCCATCCAAGACTCAACATTACAAATTTTTTCATTTGACTGGAGGTAGGGGTTTTACTCACTATCACCCCACTCATCATCAAAATGCCTTCCAACCAACCTGACCCACTCAACCTGCCTCACATTTCACCAAGCCAAAATGCCTTCCAACCAACCTGACCCACTCAACCTGCCTCACACTTCACAAAGCCAAAATGCCTTTCAATCAAATTGACCTAACCAATCCTAGTCACACTTCACAAAGCCAAAATTGACCTACCTAACCCCATCATACTTTATCAAGCACCTTGGAAAGAATCTGGTTCCTAATTAAGTCGACATGTACAAATACCTTTGTAACACTGATGCCACTCAACTCGGTGATAAAATGCACATAGTGATATCTCTAAAATGCGTCTATTCCTCCTAAGGTTTGGACAGTGAACGTTTTACAGTGTTGTCTATCTTAGGTCCTGTACAGGTAACTAACTTGCCCAAAACTAATGTCACACCTGTGTCGTACTCTATGTGCTGCCTCATCAAACTCAAGGCAGACTGACACTACTATAAGAAGTTTCAACCCACCATTACCTGACTACAGCTGTAGTCAAGGATCTTGATGTGGGCATTCAAAGCTTGATCCATTATGTCTGTGGGCACATCTTCACTGTGTGCTAAATTCCACAGCAAACCAAGTACCTGAAAACAAAAAAGTGTGTACATTAACCAAATGTTCATCCAGAATACAAGTCAGTCAAGTAATTTTCTGGGAACAAGTCTATCAACAGCCACATGCATCTGTAGATGTCAAACAATACAAATTATTTTGTATAGTTCATACATGCTATGATAATTACAAAGAAAAATCTATTCTGACTATAGTAGCTTTTGCAATCAACTACATAGGATGGAATGTTGTGCAATGATTCAGCACTTGAAAATATGAACTTTATAGTTGGTTGCAAGCTGGTTATGGCATACATGTATACCCTACCCACTACCCCCTCAACTTTATTCCAAATCCATTGAGGGTGTGATAAGATGGTATTTATATAAAGGCAAGTAAACAAGAAATCCACATAGGCATGATATTGCTCATCTGGTAAACATTGTCCAAAATAATTTTTATTTTAATGTTTTGAAACCATTTAATGTGGTGAAATCTCTACGGCTGCAAGTCCTTAGCAAATCAACATGTTCAATAGATGCAATTGTTGCCTCTCCTGTTTGTTTTTTTTTTGGGGGGGGATTGTTGCCTCTCCTGTTTGTTTTTTTTTTTTCTGGGGGGGATGGGTGTATGTGTAAGAATCTGTATACTTCCATGCTGATTGTTTGAACATGTTTAAGAAACTGGTTGTATCTTTTGCATTCAATGTAGTTTCATTTCTGCTGAATAACATTTCTGGACAATGCTATAAGGAACAGCTTGACCATGATGACCGCTGCATGAAAAATGTGTGCAGAGTAAAGCACCCAAGGTACTCCTGTAAAATGAGACTGCTTCCCAGGCCAACTCCACTAAATCTAATACAAAAGTCATTTCAATAAGACCCATGGTCAACTCAAAAGTGTCAACAAGTCTGAACCTCAAATTATGTTTGATTTCATTTCAACTGTGACTTAGGGAAGTAGAGGGGCTAAAGAGGACTCTAGTTTGTAAATATTTTCAATCTGCCTGACAGTAAAAAAAAATGATGCTGTGATTGCTAGAACTATCAACTGAAAACAGCTCAATCTGGCCTTATCTTGGCCAAAGACTCAAAGCATCTGTGTCTATTTTAGCTTCAGCATCAAGAATGTCAGACTAGTGCATAGTTTGCTGTGTTCACCATGGAAATACCGTAATCAAGAGTTTCAATTCATAGTAAATACAGCAATCATAAAAACAAATGGACTTTGTGTCATTTTTATTGTTACATCATAGGCAATCTCTTAATGGCAACCCACAGTAACAGTGATAACAGGGTACTTTCAAGCAATTATTTATACAGAGAGGAAATTCTGGAGTAAATTACCTTTCTCTGAGAACACTTACCACATTAACATTTGGAGATAAACTATACTACCTCCCAAATCCAACCCTCCAGAAAAGAAAAAAAAACAAAACAATGTTGTCTTTCCATCTATATATCACACAAAAGAAAGTAACTTTTAAAAATTAATAATCCTTGCCAAAGCTAGGTGGTAAATAGTACACAGAATGTTTACCAGTTTGATCTTGAGCAATACCTCTGCAGTGAAGGGTGGAAGGGTTTAACAATAATGTGACTGACCATGTATTCTCAGTGAAACATAATTTTCTCCACTGAATAGGAAAATAGGTAGGAGCAGGATAAGCACTGACACTGGAGCATATTAGTATCCAGTATGTTGACTTGCATGCTGTGACACAGAAGTATTTTGACCTGAAACACGTGAAGTAATTTTTTTGTAAATTATGTGCGGTTCCATAATACTTACCTGAATACATTAGGATAACTTTCGCTGCTACCTCCAAATTCAGTCTTGGAAAGATGATGGAAAAATGACATTCTCTCTATACATTATATTCATAAAGGGAAGCAATTCTGACAGGTTAAAACTCCTTCCTACCTGCAAGGTTGCTATTGTTATACTAGCTTAAACTAGTTTTTACTAAAATGACTGGAACATTCATCAGCCTACCATTTCCTTTTCTATTATCAATTGACTGTGAAAGTGGTAGAATACAGTTCACATAAAATCAGAAATATTTTTTAAGTTGACTGAACTTGTGGGCACTTATTTCAATCTGCCCATTGTAAATTCAGAACAGTTTTTATTGTACTGCTTACCTTGTGAGCCATGACTCCTTCTTTGTCATCTTCTGCCAATCTCCGAATGAGCTCTAGGAGTTTCTCACGTTGCTTTTTTGATGCATGTGCCCAACTTCCTTGGAAACACTCAAACAAATGGTCCAACTGTTCTGGGGAGAAATCCCAGGCAAGCTTGGCCAGCAAATCATGTACATTTTTCACAATAATGTCATGTTTTCCTTGCTGTAAAAGAAAGTGACAAATCTAATACAAAGTCGGCATGTACTTCCAAAATATCATATAATTAAATATCTGCATGAATGAAATTTATGGCAGGTTATTTGATAGAACTTGATATTTCTAAATATGTCAAATGTCTCCCTAACTGAATGAATCCAAGACATTAGACAAGATTATGACTGCCTAATCATTTACAAACATAAGATAAATAGCGAGTAGCAATTAAGGAAGAATTATCTAACCTGAGCCTCCCACAATCGGTCAAGATCTTGCAGGGATAGAGCTTTTTCTTTGATCATGAAGCGTAGAATTTTCTCCAATTTTTCCACATACTGGGGTTGATGTAGACTATCTCGCAGAACAATGGACAGCACATCATTCTCCTGAATCCACTCCTAAGCAGAAAAAGAAAAGCAAAATTTTGAACAACAAGCTGCAAGCTGTTTTCTGCCGCTACTCAGTGAAAGGCTAGAGGACTGGAAACTGGATGTAGTACTCAGTCAATCATAGGCAAGAACTCGGTAAAATATGGTCAAAATCTTTTGTTGAAATTTATATCACCTGAGTCACTGCTAAATATAAAGCTTCACAACCAACATAATTTTAAATAAATGTGAATGCAAGTTTTCACAAGTCCTTAAAGCATTTTATGTACATCAAGGGCCAGAACTCTGCAAAATAAGATACCAATCTGCTCATCAAACTCATCAGATATGTTGCTGAGATGAAGCTTTTCTGGAAATTTGGTTCCTATCAAGAACGAATATGGATTCCAGAATGTTCCAAAGATACAGGTTATATAGTTATTCAAAGTCAATAAAGCATCTTAATTCTGTAAAATAAAATCAAAATCTGGTACTTGCTGAGAATTTTATTAGTAAATGAGGTTGAAATCAAACAAGAAAATGTTAATGCTGCAGTCAGTCATATCACAGAATTGTCTTAGCTTCATAATTATTTATGCCAAGTAAGATAAGAATCTATCAAGGATCTTGAAAATATATGTAAATGAGTAACTTTATCCAAAACCATAACAAACTACTGACAATGATGATTCTACTGCAAGAAGAAAAAGAGACTGCTATATCTCAATTCCCACTAAGGAGGGCTTGACAAATAGTTTGAATGTCTACAAGCCATAACGATGCTCATTCTGAGTTGATCAAGGGATATAACTCTGCAAGAAATAGTAAAACCTACTATCTGAAATAACTCGGATATTTTCTTTAAGTGAAGCTTCACAGCCTAACAACTTCATTTAAATCAAATAAAAAATGGACAAGCTAGCGTCCACAAGATGAGCATAAGCTATGCAAATGTTAGGATATGTGATGTGATGTGATTATGATTTTTAACGTAGCTTTAACAATTTTTCAGTCATATCACTACGATGTCTGCAGTGTGGCAGTTTATAGTGATGTCTAGCACTGGGGCATCATGCCGCAGACATGTAGCATGATGTCCCACCCAGTCCCATTATCCTGACACCAGGCCGACCAGTCCTAACACTAACCTCTTAATGCTGAGCGCCAAGCGAGGCAGCTGTTAGTACCATTTTTGTAAGTCTTTGGTATGACTCGACTGGCGATCGAACCCACGACCTCCCGCATCCGAGGCGGACGCTCTAACCACTAGGCCACCGGAGCGGTTCAAATGTTAGGATAATTAAAGGCCATAATTCTAAGATGTGCAGAACGTGCTTATGATCCATCTGTGAAACTTTTGTCGACATAAAGCTTCACAGTAAACTTGATTTAAATATTATAATAAATGTTGAAGCTACTGTTCACAGGGTTGTGAATTTGCAATGTCTCTGCTAAGATGATCAAGGGCCATAACTCAGAGAAAAAATGAACAGAATGTTGTTGTTGTTGTTGGGCTTAACGCCATTTTTCAGCACACGATAGGCTATACATGGTGGCCAGTATTAATGGTGGAGGAAGAAACCGGGAAATCCGTGGAAAGAACCACCGACCCACAAGAAGCTACTGGCAAGCTTTCTCACATATCCACATTCGCCGAATATTAGACTCGAACCAACGCAGACAGAGGTGAGATGGCAGTGATCCGTAACGGACAGCGCTTTAGACTACTCGGCCACTCGGGGCCCCCTGTACAGAATGTGCACATCATCAAACTCCTAAGAGTGTTCACAAGAATGTGTATTAGCAATATTTATGATGAGATGATCAACACACCTAACCCTTAGAAATAAATGAAGCACAAGCTCATCAATGCACCAAGCTATTGTGATGAAGCTACCTTGCAAATCTGGTTTAAATTTTAAATAAATGCTGAAAGTAGAGGGGTTTTTTTAAGGTTATCCATTAGCTATGATGAACAAGTTCCAAAACTCCAAGAAATGTGTCGAACATTCTCATCATCGAACTTGAACAGATCATTATCTATAAGGCTGCAATGTTTACCAGACTTTTTAAACATGTACACAGTTAACAATAACTGAAACAATGCCATTTACTTAAAATGATTTTAAAGCTCAATCTTTTTCCCTCCCATTAATACAGAGATGTTGATCCTTACTGGATATATAGTATGTAATTGGTGTATCCAGTAAGTTCTCTATATTTCCATCTAATGTTGCTACTGAAGAGCTACGTATCAGATATGACAATTTCTATTATCTAACACTGAACACAGCTTATGTTGTAGTCAGATAGGTTAAAATGGGTAGAAACTGGGGTCTCTTGTTGGTGCTATCGCTAAGGTGCACTGAGAAATCGTGTTAATTCCAAAACAACATGTCTCATTCGAGTTAAAGCTTCAGTAAACCAGAATCAGGTAGTCTCTTTTGATAAGATTAAATGCATTTTTCTCAAAATCTGACTCTTTAGACAGTTTAATTCATAATAACTGACTGAGGGGACACAATTTCTTCCAATGGAAGAGGTGGTAGGAATCATAATGTAGATAGCACTGCTTATCTGTGGTCTTACAGTATAGATCAAATATTATTTACCTGAAATATCATAGTATCATGGAATATGATTATTTTCTAGGACTATTACATTGTACGTTTAATAGTTTTGTGACAGCTGTCATCAGTATAAGATGGAGCCACTCTGGCTTCTGTAACTGCCGCTGATTCGCTGGTAATGAGAATTGTTGAAGGTAAAGTTATTATAGCATAGTAACAATTTTAAAAGGACAAAGATATTCGGATTTGAAAAATGATATTTTGGTTTATTTGTAGCCAAAGTTCTGGCTAATCATGTTATACCTTCAGGGTTGGGTATGTCAGTGTATAGGGAAGTGACGTCTATCGTATTCAAAAGGAAATCATCTGGAAAACTGTTGACAGCTTTGATTTTATTTACAAAATCCATATCTGTAATATACGAGGGGATGGTTTTGACAAATAGTTTAATATGTTTGTCTACTAAACTATTGATATCAGTAGAAGAATTGTTCCAACTAATGACAGGTCTCCTAAGAATCTGTCCAGAAGTAATTCTTTTGTGTATTTTCAGAAGCAGTCAAAATTCAGGTGTATGGATTTCACTGTTAATTATATTATGAAAAGTACTGTCATATAAATTCTGCAGATGTCAAGATAAAGTTTTAAAGCAAATCTGGTTGAAATCCAATAATAAATGTGGAAGCTAGAGTGTTAGCAAGGTTTTACATGTACCAAGACTTGAAATCCAATAACTAATGTGGAAGCAAGCGTTTTCACAAGGTTTTACCTAGCCTTGAAATCCAACAACAAATGTGGAAGCCAGTGCTTTCAAAAGGTTTTAGCTAGGATCAGATTATGAAAGACCATAACTCAGAAATAGGCACAGAATGTGTTCATTCTTAACTCTTCCAAGCTACTGCTGGATGAACTTCACAGCTTGAAATCTATGCATTAATGTCCTCTTGCCTTAGCAGTTTGGTGGTAAAATTTCAAACAAAACCGTTTTAAAAAATTCATTAAAACTTGCACAATAAACATACATGTTTATTTTCTTAATCCAGTGATGAGCACAAAGCTAGAGATCTTAATTAAAATGTAAGCAATAATACTCAGGAAACAACCCTAAAAAGAAGGTCATGGTAATCAAATTTTGGTGCATGACACAACTATTCCCCTAATGAAGCATGATAAAAATTTATTTTTCCCGCATCAGGAGGTGATTGCAACACAGCAAGTCCTTCTGTACCGATTTTTTATCAATGGAAGTCTAGTCATAGATGGTTGTATATAGCATGGAAAAATCTGAGTGGTCATGAGCAGAACAAAAATACTAAATCTATGCTAGTAAAGCATAACAAGGTCAGTTTCCTTCCTTAGTTGAAAGAGATGCATCCAATTATAAAGTATCACAATTCTAACATAAACACACCCCCGTAAATGACCTTTAAAACACAACCTAAACAAAGTCACTGAGGCATGAAATATTGGCCACTGCAAACTCTTTTTGCAATAACAGTGAATACTAATTAGGATGCTCCCCCTCACCAGATATCATGATCATAGAAAGGAAAGTACACAAATTGCATACCAAAACCTCATGTAATCATCAATTAAACATGAAAGCATACAAAAAGCAAGTAAAAGATGGAACAGAGATGAACATCATCATCAATTTCAAGATTCAGCATGAACTCTACCTGAGACATGAACATCAGAAAACACAATATATAACCTAAGTCAGTGAAGTGTAAACTATGGGTCATAATGATTTGCTTGTGCAGTGATGAAATAGTGCCCATGAAGATAAATCCCTCACCAAGTTTCATGACTCTAGATAGGATAGTATCTACAAAGAATGCAAAAAATACAAAGTTATCACAAGCTAAATGCAACAATCTAAGCCAGTACAATATGATAAGTAGTTCACAGTAACTTCTTCTTTTGCAACAGTTATACTAACAGATGCAGACAGCAACCTAGTTTGATGATTCTAGTAAGAACATTGCTTGAAACATAAACCTGAAAGACAAACCCAAATCAATGAAGTGTGATAAAAATTTACTTTTTCCCTCAGCAGGAGGTGACTGCAACACAGCAAGTTCTTCTGTAAAGATTTTTTTATCAACGGGAGTGGAAATGAGTAAATGACGACAAGGTAGTAGACAATAGATTGTTCTAAGAAAACTACTTGACATAAGTACTTACCCCCATTTTGTCCGATGTAAGCCACTCATCCTCATCCCCCTGCGAGTGTCGGCTTGAGTGGAATGAGACATTGGCAATAACTTTGTTCACTTCATTGAGAGCATTCATCTTCCCATTAAATGAGGATATCTGCAACAACCTGAAATACAAGTCTGTGATAATGACTAAAAAGAACGCTGTCCCAACCATCATATTTATTATTTTGCACTGGGAGAGAGGGTTAAGGTGAATGTTTGCTCCCTCTCGGCTAACAGTCTGTCTTTGTGAAAACTGAATATTTATGAAAATTTCATGTAAAGTTAATTAGCAAGTAATAAAGGAATTATACGCCACACCTTCTCCCTTGCTTGATTGACATTTCCTTTTTTTTTAACTTTCAAATGACCCTGACTTTGGATCAGATCTGAGAGAAAGTAGGGATGTGTGAAAGTAATGAGCTTCCAATCTCTAAAGTTCAAGTATGATAGCTCTCTTTACAAGATATGAGTACAACTATAAGGGAAAACTTTAGCCAAATACTAAAGCAAGATTATGAAATGACCCTGACCTTACATAAGAGCTAGTAAGATATTCTACAGTCCAAGTATAATAACTACCCTCTCGGGATTTGGGACTTGTCACCACAGAGAAAAACTGAAACCAAACACTTAGGCAAAGTTCTGTATTGACCATGACCTTGCACAAGGGTCGAAGGAGCATATGTGTACATCGATAAGAAAGGGCAGAGCTTCCTGATTTTACAGTCAGAGTATGATAGCTATCCCTTGTAAAGGTTTGGGATCTGTGACTAACTGACTATGCATAAAAACTGTATATAATATAATCACATCATCTAGAATTCAAGTAAAAGATTGCTTATCAAATTAAATTTGTGGGAAAAATCTAATCTGGTAATCTATGCATGTATAAAAATAAACAAGCCCAATTTCATTTGTCTATTCTGAGTGGTTTCCTTGCAATCTTGTTAACAAGCTTCTTGGGTTCTTGGGTCAGATGGATGGACTTACTGACAGACAAAAGAAATCAAATCGAGATCCACAACTAAAAGAAGTGGTGGCATACAATATTACCTTCTCATCTAACAGATTTCATAAAAATATACATTTATTTTTCAAACATTTTCAATGAAAACTGTTTCCCTACCTGAGAATCATTTTAAGCCTGAATATCTCCAGATTCTTAATTGTTTCCTCTTGATTAGGCAAGCGATACACCAGCTGTTTCAGGGCCTTGATGATGGAAGACAGAGCATCATTCTTGGCTTCTGTTTTTGATTCTTTCTTCAGTTCCTCATCAGTAACACCATCCAGGAACTTTGGGACAATTTCCTACAAAATCCATCTCCTTTTAAATTTATGGCTCAGTGTGATTTAAAAATGGTATCCTAAGTGAATCTGAATACAATCTTGTATACAAGTGGCTTTTAAACCATTACTACTATAATGATGATGATAATGATGATGATGAGCCAAATGTTATGGTGTCTCTCTCGGTTACAAAGAGAAAACACAGAAGCTGGTCTAAGTAAGGGTGATGGGACATAGAAGACCAATGAAGTAATATTGTGGTATCTAAATATGACCCAACATCCCTCCCCCATTCACCCAAATATCAAAGATAACCAAATGCCTTTCTGCAAGGTCATATGGCTTATCTTTGACATTTTGAGATCCTCGTAATCTCTCTTTTTAAGTTCAATTATTCTTCCCTACCAAGAAAGATGATGTCTACCCACTATATCATGTGGGTTATTTTCACCAAGCAAAACATTATTTTATCTCATCATATTTAATGATTAACCCTGTAATGTAGTTTACCCCACCCACCTCATACCCATGACAATCAGACTGTAGTCAACAATCACAGAGTTAACCTCTCCAAAGCTTTTAGTAGTCCCCAGTAGCCACTGTAAATATTAATTATCACGCAGAACACAAATCCAGACAATAGTGATCTTGAAAATGAAATTCTGGTCCCTATGGCGAGGCATAACAAGCTTAATACAAAAAAATCCCAAAGTCTTTCCTATGACAAAAATGTAGATATTGCGAGTTGATAATTTAGAGATTAATTTTGTTTTACTGTTCATTAATCATTGTTTATAAAATCTGCTTCAGAAGCTATTATTATTGTCCAACCCTAGAAACTAGATTTACATGTACAAAAGTCAAAGACTTTAAGTAGCTTTGTGTAACCACTACTTGAGCATTGTTCATTCATCTCTACTTTGATTTGCCACTACAGATGAGGACTTGTAATATAAGCATGAAGTCTACTCTTCTATTCCTATACTCATTCACATGTTAATCTGTTCATGGTAACCTATTACCAAGTACAACATTAATACAGAAAGTTTACCAATGAATAAAAATATTCCTATTTCCATCGGCACTAGTCATAGATGGTTGTATATAGCATGGATAAATCTAAGTGGTCACGAGCAAAAAAAAAATACTAAATCTATGCTAGTAAAGCATAACAAGGTCACAGTTTCCTTCCTTAGTTGAAAGAGATGCATCCAATTATAAAGTATCACGATTCTAACATAAACAACACCCCGTAAATGACCTTTAAAACACAACCTAAACAAAGTCACTGAGGCATGAAATATTGGCCACTGCAAACTCTTTTTGCAATAACAGTGAGTACTAATTAGGATGCTTCCTCTCACCAGATATCATGATCATAGAAAGGATAGTACATAAATAGCATACCAAAACCTCATGCAGTCATCAGTTAAACATGAAAGCATACAAAATGCAAGTAAAAGATGGAACAGAGATAAACATCATCATCAATTTCAAGATTCAGCATGAACTCTACCTGAGACATGAACATCAGAAAACACAATATATAACCTAAGTCAGTGAAGTGTAAACTATGGGTCATAATGATTTGCTTGTGCAGTGATGAAATAGTGCCCATGAAGATAAATCCCTCACCAAGTTTCATGACTCTAGATAGGATAGTATCTACAAAGAATGCAAAAAAAAAATACAAAGTGGTCACAAGCTAAATGCAACAATCTAAGCCAGTACAATATGATAAGTAGTTCACAGTAATTTCTTCTGTTGCAACAGTGGTACTAACAGACAGCAATCTAATTTGATGATTCTAGTAAGAACATTGCTTGAAACATAAACCTGAAAGACAAACCCAAATCAGTGAAGTGTGATATGGGTCCCAGTGACCTACTTTTGAGATAAGGAAGTAGTTCTCATTGAGATGCATCCCCTTACCAAGTTTCATGATTCTGGGTAAAGCAGCATCTATACATGGTGCAAAATACTATTTTGTCTTGAACTAAATGCAAAAGTTAACCAAAGCCAGTTAAATTTAAAATTTAAGTCACTGTTAACAATGACTGCAAAGGTGTGGCACTAACAGAGATGCATACAATCATTTAGTTTGATGGCTTTAGCATAAGAGCTTAAAAAAAAAACTGATAATTTAACCAAGAATGTACAAAGGTCAGCTCCCTTAGTCCCCCTCCCCTGGGTTATGAGCTAAGGTTGAGACATTTACACGTTAACACCTTAATTTTGTTTACTACCTGAAAAGACATGTAAAACCTTTAACCATGTAAACAAACATACATGTGCCTGCCAGTGACTATCCATATATACATGTGCCTTAAATATGAATCCACTCTAAAACCTCAGACAAACCATGTTATTAAAGAGGGATTTCTTACATTTTTTTATTTTTGTTTTTTGGTTTTTTTTTTGTTTTTTTTTTTTAACAGAGCCACAGAATAATGTATGGTTTGAGATCTGCCCAGCAGGTCATCTGCTGTTAGCCAATGTGCATGTCCAGGCAGTATGACTGGTTGCATTATCCATTATTCTATCATGTACATTTATGAAGCTGTCCAAAACAATATCCCAACAATCATAAGGATGTTGTACTAAATTGTCAGATATATTCAACAATGAAAAGTTTTGCAAACTAAATTCTGTCATAAAAAATACTGTACTGCAAATAATCATCAGATAAAAGGGTTAAAGCATGTCCACTTTCAATGCCTTGAATATAAACAGCTGTCAGCAGTAAGCCTAGCCTGCATCAGGGAAAATTTTGAGTTTCAAACTGATTTGATTCAACAGCTAAATTCTGGTTACTGTATACTGTGTACAAATTTTACTAACATTGCTGCCTTTGTAGATGCTATGAAACCCACTGCAAACTGTTGCCTAGTAAGAAAGACTGGTTGAAATACAATCATGATATACAAATATGTCTTGTATATATGCTGTTTATATGTCTGGATACCGATGCCGGTACTAGTACAAAGTTCACTTGAAGATGGGATAACATTCTTCCAACTATCATGCACAATATTACTCCTCACAGGAAGTTTCATAGCAAGGACATACACCCCTTGTCAGGCTGAATGCTGTGTGCCTCATACTTTCCCCAGCTCTCTATGATAATAAGGATCAAGAAAACTGCTTCTGCTTACCACAATTGGCATAAAATACTCCTGAACTGTATGTGGAGTAAGAACTTCAGCACACTGTCCAAAAGGTCTGAAAAAAGAAAAAGACAAGGTTTCAGGACAAGACAACTTAATGACACACATTTTACCCTTATCAGTTGGGACTGAGTTTTGAGGCAAAATAGCCTAATGGTTTAGATGTGAACTCTTCATCTTAACGTATGTGTTCAAATCCCAACAAAGTCAATTTTGCGTAACACAAGCAAACCACTTTACTTTTAGCTAGCTGTAAGTGGGAGTTGGTTTAAAGCTTTAAAATACAATGAACTTGAATCCTATCTAAGGAAAGTCACACACTAAAAGTTTCTGCATCAAAGAAAGATGGTTTTGTTCTATAATTTCGATGTAAAATTTTTAACAGCTTCCACCAGACAGTTATTAGTTTCCCTACTTTACTCTCACATGGAAACTGGGTTTTCAGTCAATGTTTCTGTTATTTAAATTCTCAAGTAATTTGACCATATCATTACACAATGAATATTCTCTCCTCTGTGTCCTTTAGATCAATTAAAAAAAATTGCAAACACTTTAACCCATGGCTGATGATTGTAGCACCTAGTATTATGTGACTGGGTGAGTGACCAACAAAGCACAAAAAAAGTAAATAGGGATCACAAGAAGTGTGTGTGTGTGTTTTGGATTTTTAACGTGGCTTTAAAAATCTTTCAATCATATCACTATGATGTCTGCAGTGTGACAGTTTATAGTGATGTCTAGCACTGCAAAATCATGCCGCAGACATGTAGCATCATGGCCCACCCCCACCCAGTCACATTATCCTGACAGCAGGCCGACCAGTCATAGTGCCAACCTCATAATGCTGGGCAACAAGCGAGGCAGCTGCTAGTACCATTTTTACAAGTTTTTGGTACAATATCACAAGATGGACAGAAAGTAATCATTTATACATGTGCATGTTTTACTTACTTGATCAGGGCAGCTATGACTGGTACAGAAAGTTGATGTCCACTTGTAAATCTCTCGTACAGAATCTTGAAACCTTCTATAGCACCAAACCTATTGACTAGGTCTACCAACCAGCCCTAGAAAATAATCCACACATTAATTGTTAACATTTACTAAAAAAGATCAAACTATAAAGGCATGATATACAGTATGATGCTACAAGTCAATTTTTTTATCTATATAATAAGGACATCATTTGCCTTGAAAGACATCATACATAATATGATGCTGAAGACAATTCTTTTTTATCAATATAATGATGACAAGGCCATCATATGATTTTAAAAATTCATTTACTGTGAATTCACTCTTTTTACTTTGGTACCAATTTTCATCGATTCCATGAATGCTATGAACCACAAATGTATGCCCCACCAAATAATTATCCTCCTCTGGAAACAGCAGGCAATCTGCCACAATCCACAAAATTTATTATAATGAGAATTACATTTTTTGCACATTCACGAAATGAATTCTCATAAAAATCAATGAATTCCTAGCTGCCAACCCTCCAGGCTCACAATTAGTGAAAACAGGGATAAAAATTAGTGAATTTTGACATGAATTCGTGAAGCGATCTTCGAGTTCGGGAATATTTGTCGGAACAAATGTTTAGCATGGTCTCCTGCTGATAAAGATAGATTGTGTTCAACAAGAAAACTCACAAACAATGCTTCAGCGTTGGTAGCTTGCAGATCTTCCGTCGATGGCTTAAAATATTCCACAGCTGAAATCTAAGGCAAGTTCATAATTTTCCCAACCTCTATGTGCTTTTTGCTAACAATG
This sequence comes from Megalonaias nervosa, assembly GCA_016617855.1. NCBI lineage: Eukaryota > Metazoa > Mollusca > Bivalvia > Unionida > Unionidae > Megalonaias > Megalonaias nervosa. The sequence goes on from JAECUM010001369.1 coordinate 145,811, forward strand.
TGCTTCCTCACATCGTCTCTGCTACCATGCCCAATGCTAAAATTTGTGGCACACTGTGTGCAAAAAAGCATGATGTATATCGGTGTTTGATGGCTGAATGCATGGCCAATTTTTGGTATCTGCCAAACTAAACTAAACTCCTTTTCTGCAATACATTTCTTTTTCCTTGGTGGTGAAGATATTTTCAAGATGCGATGCTGAATGGTAATTCAAATCAGTGTTGGCTGCGCATGCGTGGAGTAAAATTCCGGTTAGGCCCCAGGTGATCTCAAATGCATTTGTAAAACTACTCTTATATATATAGATTAAAATACGCTAAAATGCTTGCTACTGGGCCAACTGTATCAATTGGGTATAGTCCTACTAATATCGTGACCATCAGTACCAGACCGTTTTCGCAACTGCTGATATCATGACTAGCACTTAACGGGAAATTGGTTATTTTATTAAAGATTTAAAATAATTGAGAATTGGGGAATTCGTGATTTATTTGCATGCGGCATGAATCCGTCAATCACTGAAAATGTTGTGAAATTCATGCCAAAATCGTGAGGGTTGGCAGCTATGTGAATTCACAGCATATTTGTGAACTTATGTTTTTGTGGGTTTGAAAACAAAAAAGAAAAGCAGCAGTGACAGACCTGCCAACCCTGACGAGTCCGTCTCAGTAAGGCAGTTGATTTTTCTCCATAAGATTGACCAGTTTTCAGTAAGGTGTAACAAAATATCAATAACTGCTATTGTAAACCTGGAAAATGTAAACAGAAGTTCGATGCAGCGATGATAAACATCATGTTCAACTGAAAAGTTTGTAAAGTACTCATAGACTTTATTTACCACTAGTACAGTTGCACAAACTTTAGTTCCAAACCCTATGCAACTCAATGGCTTGTTGCTATCTCTCAACTTGACGTAATTCTTGGAAATTCTTTTTCAATTTCACACGACGATGGCAATCATATCTCCTGCCACGGGACATACTCAAATTGGCACATGATGTCCAATAAACTTAATTGTGTCCTTTCCAGCTTTTATTCACAAGAATATGAATACTCCTTTTTATTCTTCTGTGTTGATTATTAACACTTTTTTAGATGCTTATTTTCCCTTTTGTCTTAAACATGCATCGTCTTTTGGATGTCATTTTAAAAAAATTCTGTAATCGACAGTTTGATCATGCAGATACTTTGCATGAACAAATAGGTGCAGCTTAAAGCATCTGGGGTGCAGCTGTAAAGTTAGTCTGGTTCCCTGACTAATTTTACTAATTCTAATATGAAACCTGGATCCATATCAAACACGGGTGAACCAATTATCCAGATTTTTCGGCAACAATAATTTTTCCATAGTTTTTGCTTGTATGCCGTTAGTATTTTAATGGTAATTTTTGTAAGACTTATGGCAAAATCAAAAGAGTTGGTAGGTCTGCAATGATACCACTTTGAAAGAAATACTTAGGCTTATGTATGTGACACTGAAATATGTTAAGTGAACACCTCTGATCTATGACAATAAAGATAAAGTGATGATTTCCAAAAATGGCATATTTTTTGTGTGGACAGAAAGAAACAAATAGGATGACAATTATATTCCTGCTTACCTACTGCATAAGTCCAATAACTTTCTTCTAAACATGTTTTGTAAAAGTAATTCTGAACATCTGTATCAATCAATATTATATTATCATGTCAAACGCAACACAAGCATTAAGTGTTAAAAACTGAAAATTCAGTACAGCTATTTATTAACATTAATCTTATTTTTCACTAACCATTTTTCATTATTTCTGTGGACCACTTCTGGCCCCCTCAATTTGTAGATCTTAACTAGGCTGCTTCAAAGCTCTAAAACAATGAGTTAAATGGTCACACTGACCACAAATTAGAAAAGATCATACCCGGGGCACTCGAGGGTCTGGTGGTCTAGCAAACAAAGCATCATCTGGAAATGTTGAACCAGCTGGAACTGTTTCCGAGGGGCGAGTTGCATTGTAACTATGAAATCTGGGAAGACATTATCAAATCATTAAATCTTGAATATGAAGAAAAGCATTAACAAGTGCAGTTAGTTTAGTCAGAATGGTTTTTTAAGAGTTCATGCTAACTTTCGAGTACTTCATATCTTTAATTTCCTAATATGTAACAAGAAGAACATGTCATGAATGGGAACATTTATTTTCTATAAAACAGTGCATGTAACTATGTGCTAACCATCCACATTTTCCGTTCATCCATACGAATGCAATGTTTCACATTTGAATTTTGAAGTTTAAGTTTTTGTTACCGTTATACTACTACCCCAATTTTTTAGTACAATGTTAAGGACATTCCAAAGTTTTATCGTGTCCATGATGAGGATGTCTAGATGAAATACTGTAACAATGTCCAGCTGTTCAGAAAGAGAGCAGTCATTGACAATCACTTTACAGAGATGCATAACAATATACATCTGAAATTATGCAGAGATCCTCAGAATAAAATAAATAACAATCAAATTATTCTTCATCATGTTTACATTCAATATTTGTGTCCCAAGTTCCATAATCAGATAAATTTTATCCCAGTCACACAGGTTTTGGACCATGTTTGACCTTGCAAGGAAAGTACACGTGTTGACCTAATTCATGATACAAGCGATACAAAGACTGCACCAATAGAACTTCCATGAAAAGTTTTCACAATTTTGTAAATCAGACTGTTAAGGAAATATTGCCAGAAACTGGAAAAATAGCTGACACTGTCTACATCAAGAAGTGTTTATTTTAGGATAACTATATGCTACCCGCTTACAATAGCCTGACATAGTACAATGCACAAGCTGTTGTGCAGAGTGGCAGATGAAAAGGTTGTATGGCTCCATTCACACCACAATTGTGTCTATGTAAGCAATCATTTGTGTACAGAAAATGTGTTCCGTGAAGATGGAAAATAATATAAATTGGTGAATGAGTTCAATATGCAAGGTATTTTGCTTTAAATTAATTCCAAAATGGTTGAGGTGTTGCAATTGATTTTTAAGGACTTTAGTTTTTCTAGCTTCTGTACTTTCTGGAGATGCAGTTTAGAATGTGTCCATAGTTATATATACTTTAAGTTAAATAACACTTTTACTAATGGATCAAGGATGTTTTCAAAAACATTCTCACAGGAAGAAAAGAAGAGAGTTCTCACATGCAACCAATATGAGTAAAAACATCCCATTTGGGCACATTGGATAATCAGATGACGAAATGTGACAGTGGGTTTTTCCAAAAACATCAAATGGGAAAGAAACATCCTTTTATGGATGTTACGAAAGAACAAGAAAATTTAACTTGCCCTAATTAAGAACATTAATCCAAAAACACTAAAACACAAGGAAGCAAACAAATGTCAACTTAATTCATTCATGCTAATGATTATTCATTTGGCCAGTCTTCTAATGGGCTTCATAACCTTTGGTTAAAAAGCAAAACACATCCTATTCAAGCTCCAAGAAATTAAAGATAAATTTTTATATACTGATCTTAATGTTCAATATAATAAGCAAGATTGGTTTCTGGAAGTGTCTGTTATCACACAGTCACAACATCATTTGGATATTTTCAGTGATGCTGAGAATATTGTAATTACAAAGATCCCATTGGCATCTTACACTGCACATTTTTCTGAATAAAAAAGATAATTTTTTTTGCAGTACCTATTTGGAATGAGCTCCATTCATAAATAAATTGCTCCATATCTCATTTTTAAAAAGTAACATAGGCAACTTAAAATAATTATGATATTTCTGGAAAATCTCATCTGAGATGTAACACTAGTTTGATGACCTCAAAACCTGTATCATATCTGTCTGTACTTACTTGCATTGTGGGTTGAGAACCATGGCCAGGAGCTCAAGGAGAGGGAACCAGTCATGTAATAATTTCGTAACGACCAATTCTATCAGTCTCTCTGCATTCTTCAATATACATTTCTGGAATAAATAAACAAACATGCCTTAACAGTAAATCTATGGGAAGTTTCTTTGGCTTTGAAAAACCACATGTTTTGGCCATGTAAGAAATATATGATGTACACCTTTCTACTACAGTATAAGAAGGAGTCAATGGACATTTGTTCGAGTTAGTATTGTTTGGCTTATTTGTGTAGCTTATTAGTTTATTCATGATCTAAAACAAAAAAAAGTGCATTGCTGATATCTCATATGATGATCGTAATCTATGCACTCCAATGGCTAAAAAATTAACACCATCCAATGCCTCATGATACACATTGACAATGGTATCATGGAATGCTGTATTGCCTTTATTGGCCTCAGCCCAATGCTTTTCTGTTTCTACAAGTGAATTCACCCTTTCCACCTCAAGCAAGTATATATATGTATATACTTTTTCTGGTGGGGCTATGAACACTTTCTGGGGCTTGGGAGAGACCCAAGGACTGATGCTGTTTGCATAAATGATTTGACCTTTTCATGCAGAGAAAGTGTACATATATTAGTGGATAGAAAATTAAAATGTATCCAAGACATAATGGGCTGGGGGGGGGGGCAGAGTTAGTGGGTGCGTAAGGTTGATTCATAAGGACATACAAGAAACATATGCTGACTGCATATATTAATTTCCTTTTCATGCCAAGTGTACAACTTCAAAACCAGGGCTCTGGAAAATTCCCAAGTTATGACCCATGGGGTAGGAAAAGAGCCAGGAAGTCAATGTTGGTTGCATAAATGATATGGACTTCTCACGCTGAAAAAGTGTGTACCAGTGTATGGTTGTAGGGTACAGGGTTCTCGATAGATTTCAAAACTGACGAGTTACTTGACCCGTGTGCCCATAATCTCAAGGGTCAAAATGAAAATCTCAAGGGTCAAAACTGAAATCTCAATGCTGAGGTCTTGCTTTTATATGGCCACCCCTTTTATATGGCTGAATAAGTGAGGGACTAATGTAATGATAACAGTGTTTAAGCGGTCAATTGAAAGAAGTTAACATGACACACTACTGTAACCACTAGTTCTTGCGCAAGTAGGACTTGCACGCATTTAAACTTTTTTATTTATTCCATTCCTTTTATTTTAATTGGATACACAAGACAAAGTGATAATACAAAGCAAGTCTGCCTTTAATTGAGTGCAACAATACAACAAATACATCTGTAAAATAGGAGATCAAATACAGCCAGCAGTTGATTAAATACCCACAAAATATGCCCCAAGGCATAGCTCCGATGCTAGATTGGCATTTTTCACATTTGAATACAAGAGGGCATACTGCATTTATTATGATTACACTGAAACTGAATTAAAATATATGACTAAAAAGAAAATTTCACTTGCCAAACCCTTTTTCATTGCCATTTATTTCATAAATTAGGGACGTTTTTACTGATCAAAATTTTATCAAAGATTGTTATTTACAGTGTACTGAGAATTTTTTGGTAAAGAAACTGTTAACAAGATATAGGATTTCTTATTACAAGTTGAGAATTTTTTTTGGAAAATAACTACCATTTTCGATGACAAAATCAGCAATATATCTCAGTTTCATTTACCACTTTTGATCATGATTTTCTACACATTCAATAAGGCATTTTTTTACACAAAAAAAGGGATCAACATCTGCCCCAGTTCATGAATTATCCTGGCACAAGTTACCGTGGCAGCGGTTTATATGAATCAGTATCTAATTTCTGTATCATAACCAATTCAATCTGATCATCAAAACAAGGCAGTGAGCTTGATTTGCCAACTTGGCACCACTCAGCAACCAACAAATCAAGTCCACCCTGCTGTTGCTAGCCATTTACTACAAGTGACAAAAGCACCCCTGGAGAAACAGCACTGACATCAAGTATGAGATGAGTGGCAACAATACTGCATTCAGAAGTCAGATGAACTAGATCAAACTACTCCAGAGGCATTTACAACAACAGACCATCAAATCAGGAAAAGCTGCAGGATATGACAATATTCTGCCCAAGTTCATGCAGTATCTAGGCCCAAAGGCAAAGGTATGGCTCACCAATTTGTACACCTGGGTTGTTAGGGAAAAGAGCATGCCAACTTTGTGGTGCCAGGCAAAGATTATTGCAATCCATCAATCTGGCAAAGATCCCCATAATGAGGTGAACTATAGGCGAATGTCCTTGCTTTCAGTCTGCATTAGGTACTGGACCACCTGATTCTCCAAAGAATCGGTCTGCATTTTGAGAACATCATAACTGTTCAGCAGACAGGCTTCAGCACTTGTGATCAAGTCCTTGCCCTGAATATGCTGAAAACAATTTTCAAAGTTACCATAAAACTGGAGTTCTTTTCCTTGATCAGACAGCAGCATATGACATGATCTGGCATGCTGGGCTGTTGCTGAAAATTTCCTGAGTACTGCTGCGCTGAATAGTTGAAACTATTGAACTGTTCCTTCGTGACATCTACTTCAGAGTGCATATCCAAGAGAACTGCAGCTCGTGGAGAGGTCAGACTAATGGACTCCCACAAGGGCCTATTCTTTCGCCCAGTCTGTTCAATGTTTATATCAATGACTTGCCTGAAACACAGCCACGCAAGTTCATGTACACAGATGAAATTGCTCTCGGGACCCAAAGTCACTTGTTTACTGAGGTACTCAACAAGGACTTGGAGGAAATGATAGACTTCTTCAAGAAATGGCACCTACAGCTATGCACAACAGTCTCCAGTGTCTTCCACCTTAACAATGCAAATGCAAACCATTAAGCTTTACATCCTCCTCAATGGGCAGCACATAAAACACAACCCAATACCAACATACCTTGGTATGACTTTGGACAGATCACTGACATTCTAATACCTCCAGAAGAAAACTGCAGCAAAACTGAGCACTTCAAACAACCTACTCCGCAAAATGGCTGGCTCAACCTGGAGTGCTAGTGCTCAGACTCTCAAGACATCAGCACTGGCCCTGTCATTTGACAGCCAAGTATTGCCCTCCTGTCTGGGCTTGATCATCCCATTACCAAGCTAACTGACATCTAGCTCAATACAACAATTCACATAATCTCTGGAACACTACGTCCTACTCCTTTACCATGACTGTTTATACTCACCAACATTCCTCCTCCACATCTCCGTTGCCAGGGAGCAACCACAAAACTGCTGGCTAAGGTTTATGCCAGTGAGAAACTTCCACTATACATGGACATCACTGAACATTCAACAGACCGCTTGGCTTCAGGACATCCAATCTGGTTGGGTCCATTGTTGGAGGATACGACAGATATACTGGCAGGGAATGGTCTTCAACAGATGTTGTAAACCACTCCCTCTCAGCTGAGTCATCTGTCTGACCTCCTGGCTTTAACCTTCCACAATGTCTGTGGACCACGGTGAACCATTTCTGGACAGGACCGTGTTGCTGTGCAGTCAACCTTGTCTGATGGGGCCAGGCCACTGACTCTTCCTGTAGCTGTGGAGCTCTACAGACTATGTCACACATTGTGAACAACTGTCCACTGACAAAGTTCATTGATGGTCTGCAGACTCTGCACCTTGCTGATGATGATGCTGTTAAATGGCTGGGCATGCAGTGGCAGTTTTATTCAATCTCAAGTAATTCTAAAGGATAAAATAAGTCACAAAATGGAATGTCCAGTAAATTCTTACTGAATGATTCAATAATTAAAACACCTGATTTGTTAAACAATTAGACAAATGAAGTAAATTAATCACTTTAAATAAACAATTAAAATTTGTCCACTTTGACAATTGGCTTCATCAGCCAGCAAATGTTCCTATTTAACTAATTAAAGTTCGATGGACAATGCAACAAAAGCCAATAATTATCAAATGTAAATTCCAGCAAATAACCACCAATTTTCTCTTTCTCTAATTATCATAAACATCCAAGGTAATTTCAGAACAAGCTACAACTGATTCAGTTATGCACACCTAAGCATGACATCAGAGATCTGTCAGCTCTGCCCAGTTCGAATTGAATTTACAAAGGTGTGGTATCATTGATCTAGCCAGACCAGTCAACCCTAACAAGACCTTCACAGTAAGGCTGTAGGTTGTGTCTGCAACTCAAACCAGTTTTCAGAATGGTGTAAAAAATATTATGTAATGCTCTTGTCAAGTTGGAAAAAGGACATTTTAAAAGTTCATTAGTGTAATTCGAGACTGTAAACATGTTCAACTGAAGTCTGCAAAGTATACTCTGACCTTACTTATCTCCAGTACAGTTTCACAGACCTCAGTTCCAAAACTTATGGAGCTCAATGACTTCTTACTATATGTGTTTCCCAACTTGACATAATCCACTGTTATGGCCATACTGGAAGTCTGGGCTAAACCATTTTCATTTAGGACCAATCAGACATCGTAGGAAGTCATTTGGTGAAACTATGATGATATAATAATTTCATCCAACAGGACTGCAGTGATAACAAGATTTTCATGATGGTTGCCATGGGCATCAGATTTGCATCATTTTACATTCAGGACTAGACATAAGTCATTTACTGAAAATTCCATGCTGATATAACCATCCATTCAGGATAACAAGATTTTCAAGAGGGCTGCTGAGACTGCCATAATGAATGTCTGAGCAGTAGCATTTTCATTTAGGACAAACTAGACCATGTTGTTCAGGAGGTTCACTGATTACAAACTTGTGCTAATAGATGGAAAGATGGATGTTGGGCAACAGGTCATCCTATAATATCTTCTATCAATAGCAGAGCTAAAAAACCATTTCCCACTCCCTAAACTTATGATCCAATCATTAACATTGCCATGTATCGCAAATTCATATGATACATCTCTAGATGTTCCTAGCCATCTTAACAGAGTGAAACTCAAGCAGTAATTCTTTGCAAGTACAATGAAATGAAACAAAACACAAGCCCCATTTATCCATTTGGTTTATAAAAGATTTTTCTGCCGACAAATCTGACAACAATCCAGCTGCAGGCTTTATCAACAATTTCATATCAGAACAAAGTTCTTCTGTGAAATGCTGATTCATCAATAAATATTCAATTGTGATTAGGAATAAAACCAGCAGAGGTGAAAAGCTACAATTTGGAATTCAGCATTATTTTTCTAAATTTCTCTGGGAACTGAGTGTAAAAGACCCAAGTTTGCATCATATTGCTTAACTGGCTTACCAAGCTTATCAGTGGACCATTTCATGAAACAATCCAATAAAACATCCAATTTTATGAGATAAGAGGCAACCCCTCCTCAAACTTCAACAGAAGCCTCAATTAAAACAAGACATGAAAATCATTCAGATCTACATAATCCTATTGTGAAGGTTAATAAAACAAATAGTATTCTATTGCCTATCTGAACCTATGACAAAGATAATTATTTTTTCCACAGTGCAATTAGATCTGTCTGGCCAAATATCAATCTGACTCTGTCATGTATATTCTAAAGTCCACCCATATCTGCACAAAGAACAATTTAATAAGAGTAAGTTTTCAAACAAACACCAGGTTTATGTATAAATCATTCGTAACAAAGACCCCGAGTGTGAAATCATTAATTGCACCTTTTGCATGAAAATGAATCAATAAAAAGATTGAGACGCACATTCACAACCCTTAAATATATTTTCAAAAAGGTCACTGCACAACACGTCATTTACATGCTTGTGTGCCACTTTTGTGGCAAATAATATGTACTAAAAGGAAATTCTGAGTGAGAATAAATGAACATCTTACGGACATACAAAATAAGGAGATCCCAGAGTCAGAACACTCTAACCAACCTGACCACAAAATAAATTGTGTTCATTAAAAAATAATAGAAATTGTCGCATCTGATATAGAGCTCTGGATATAAAACGGAATTATAGACAACTTTATTGGCTACACCAATTACAATACTCTACATCCAGCAGGAATCAACATCTCTGTTTAAATGGGAGTCTGGGCATAATTATTTTATTTAAAAAACAAGTTTACACAGCACTGTAAGAACACAACCTATGTAAACTATTGTCCAAACTTTACACCATGATGAGTTTACCTATTTTGCTTTGTTACAGACCTGCCAACCCTAACAAGACGTTCTCTAGGCAGTTTATATTTTTTTCTTTCAGATAGCAGCTTTTAATATGGTGTAACTAAATATCATGTATTGTCAAGCTGGAAAACATGCTTACAAAGGTCCAGAAGTGTGATTCAAGACTGATGCAGTGATGAAACAGTTTACTTGGACCTTAATTACCTCCAGCAGAGTAAACCCTATGGAGCACAATGGCTTCTTGCTATCTCTCAAATCAGCACATGATGTCCGATAAACATAAGAATCTCAATATTCCATTTTTTTCTATTGTACCATTAATTTTTAAGTGACTTATTGTCCCATTCTTATTGAAAATGCACTGCTTGTTGGATGAAAAAAGTATAATCTATAGATCTAGATAGGTAAAGCTCAGCCAATCTGATTATCTCAATAATATGCACAGATCTCATTTATTACATCTGTCTACAACAATGCTAATTTTAGTTTATTTACCTAGATGGAATTAAAACTGATATCAGTAAGATCACCTCATTAATATGCACAGATCTTGCTTGTAATAAAATTCATCCAAGATCTTGATAATATAACATTATTTGGCAAGTCTAATCAAGATCCAATTTGAAATGTACAGGGTTCCTGCCACAAATTTAGAAAATAATTTAAGACCTTTTCCAGACCTAAAAATAAAAATTTCCCATTTTAAAGTGACAAGTTTATTGACCTGCATAACCGACATGATGCTTTAGTCTTAAGTTTGGAAGGCCCTATCCTTGCTTTGAAGTCATCAGCTTCTTCCCACAAGGGTTATGAACACAATGTCCAGGCATTTTTTAAATATCAGGTCCATAGAGGCACGCAAAAAGATCAGTCCAAGAATGTCGAATCAAATAAAATTCAATAAAATTAAAATGAATACTCACTAGCATAACACAAAAAACTTAATTAATGAAATAATCCATGAAACAGGGTTAATACAGATCAGGAGAGCTGAAATTCAATGACTTTTCAGTGACCAGTTTTCAGTTTTCAGTGACTACTCACGGTATCAAGTGTTATGCTTCAGTTACTAATTTAAATACAAGAAACATGTACAAAATCAATATAGAAATAAATAAATGTAATATGAAAGGGAAATGATTTTAAAAAAAAGAAAGTCATTGTAAACCAGATGTTAACCACTGCCCTTTAGCTTCTATAATTTCTTCTCAAGCTGGAAAATCCAGTGCTTTCACTTCAGAGATGCTGCCAGGATTTTATCTAATGGGGTGGGTGTGGGTGTACCCACTTGATACGAAAATGGGGGGGGGGAACAGAACAAAAAGAAGGGAGTGAAGGAAATGGCCATAGTTCACTATATACCTAACACTACAATATCCAACTTTCTTTCTTCCAGCTACACTCTGTTAGAGTCCTAATGAAATAAAAATCTTTAAATGATGTTTACCTCTAGTTGTATGTGCATTAATCTATTGATTTTTCTGAGCTTAATCAGTTCATCACCAGTGTATAAATATTTTTCTATGCTGAGACACCCCTGCTGATGGGGCATATACATAGTTAGTTTAGCCAGCTGGAACAAGTTTGGAAACTGTTTATGTTTATTATGTACATTTTTTCACTGCTCATGGGTAATGTTTTTTTTGATACTTTAGCTCCAAAATATGAATTTTCACTAACATAAGCTCTGCTTACGTTTCACTTTCTTAAATCACTTGTTCTCATAGTGGTATTTTGATCAAATAAATGTATTTACTTTATAAATGTATGTTTAGGTTATTTATTAAATTGATCTGAACCCTTATAAGGCTATATATATCTATGTTCAAGGTATTTTGAATGATATATTTTCAAGAAGAACTTGCATGTTAACTTTTTGGGATTTACCCTCATTATTACATATTTGTTTTTGTTTTCTTTTTCCACTCATAAACCTTAAGATATTACACCAAAAGCTGATTAAAAATTGAAATCACAATTTTCTGGACTTTAGGAATTTGCAACAATGTTAAAAATATAAACACTTTTTAAAGTACACTAAATTAAATAAATTTATGATATCTCTGCATTTCTTCAAGTGCATTCAGAAGACGGTGAAAACTTATTTACCCATGTTATTCCTACAAAGGATAATTTGGCGGTAAATCGTTCCCAATTGTACATTAGAAATTCACCTTCCACTGATTTACTCCGAAAACAATTTATAACCCATGTAAATCAAAGAATATAACTGTGTTATTATTCATTGTTTAAATTGAACTTGTTCTTCTACCTGTAAACTGTAGCAAATAAAATATCCAGGCAATAAATTAAAACACTCCTCAAGAACAAGATGGAGCTAATCCATGTTTATAAGTCCAGAGATTTCTGCTAACAATCACCTAATGAATAGTCCAAAAGTTTACACTTCATATGCTCACTTAATATCTATTATTTGAAAAGTTATGAATATGTTATATGGTGTGCTGGTTTGGGTAAAAAAGTTGACATACATCTGCAGTGTAATATATTTCTGAGCTTTCAAAATGATGTCAGTTCTGGTTCTGATTACATTTGTAACCCGCTCAGTTCAAAGCTCAACTTCAGTAAAGCTGCTTCAGTTAAAATACTCATTTTTAACACTTTTTCTAGCTCCAAGAATTTGATGTAATTCACAGCTTTAAAATAAACTGCCATCCCTATCATCAGCCAGCAGGCCTATTTGCCAAACTGAATCATCTATATGAACCGCGCTAAGATTCGGCCTTTAGGATTGTCTAGTTAGCCTGTATTTTAAATGTGCATTTGTAAAACTTCTTCAATGCATGGTTTGAACTATGACAGAATACTCTGTCCAGGACCCAATGTGACAATTAAACTTAGTGAAGGGAACGAGTGTTAATGCCATCATGTGAAAGGGAACAACAAAAATTTAAGACTTTTTCCGAACTTTTTAGTCATTTTTAAAAAAAAATTTCTGGACCTTTTCAAGGCCTGGAAAAGCAATTTTCAAACTTAAGACTTTTTCCAGAATTCCAGACCCACGCGGGAACCCTGAATGTAGTTCCTAGTGTTGGCAAGTGCTGTCAATCAAATCCATGGTAATATCAATATGCATGAATTAAACTTGATTTCATACTCAACTGTCTATTTGCCAACTTTGATCAAACTCCTATCAAAAATACAGCCTCAAGAATGTCTGAGAAGCCCTCCCAATCAAATGTAAGACCACCTCATAAATATGTATAGGTTTTTCTATTAAAATTAGGACAGAAAGACAGTCTCAAGCAGGAAATCATATGCAAAACCACTCATTAATAGGCATCCATACTGCTCATAACAAAACACACTAATCTTGATATGTACCTATATACCAAGTCTGATAAATTATGATCAGAAATAGCATCACTGAAGTATTGACAAGCTCAGCAAATCAGATGCAAAATCAACTCATTATTATGCATGGATCTTGTTCACAAAAATTAATGTACTCATCCAAAATCTTCATGATTTTAAGCCTATTTACCAAGTTTAATCCAAACTGGTGTAGAATGAGAATGATAAGGAACTCAGACAATCACATGCAAGATCACCTCACTAATAAGGATGGGTCCTGCACATTATCAAATTACTATGAGAATTTGATCATATAGGCCAATATTTGAAGTTTAATCAAAATCTAATGAAATGTATGGCTTCCAGATGGGTAACAAGCTCAGACAATCAGATGTAAGACTATCTCATTAATATGCATGGCTCTTAGTTACCAAAATCATCCAAGATCCTGAAGATATAGGCCAAGTCTGATCAAACTCAGGGTTATTAATTATGAGTTGCAACAACCTCAGCCAATCAGATGCAAAATCACCTCATTCATATACATGCATCTCGCTCACTATCAAAATATGGCCTCCAGAATGGTAACAAGCCCAGGCAATCTGATGCAAGCTCACCTCATTATTATCAGTGAATCTCACTTATCACGACCATCAAAGATCTTAATGATACAAGCCCATATTTTAACGTTTGATCAAAATCATGTTCAATATGTGGTTTATACATTTCAGCAGATCGGAAGCAAGATCACCTCATTAATATGCTAGGATCTCACTCTATACTGAATTTGTACGAGATCTTGATTATGAATGCACACATTTGAAGTTTGATCAAAACCTGATCAGAAATAAGGCCTCCAGAGTGAAAACAAGTTCAGCCAATCAGATGCAAGGTAACCTCAACAGCAATTATGGATCTTACTCATTACTGAACTTGTTCAAGATCTTAATGATATACGCAAGTACTCAAAGTCTGATCAACACTGGATCAGAAATAAGACCTCTTAGTGATTAACAAGGCCAGCCCATCAGATGCATGATCACCTCATAATTAGTGATCTAAAACTCATAATGAAACCTGTCTGAAATTTTGATGATATAAGCCAATATTCCAAGTTTGATCAAAATCATACAAGAAATATGATCTTCTGACTAGTAGCAAGCAATTGCTGATGGACTGATGAATGACAAAGGACAATATGCAATGGCTGTAGAGCCATATGGTAAATATGTTTAGCATTATGACCAGAAGGGGTCAACATAAAAGTGCAATCAGTTGAATAGCACCTACATGGATTTCATATTTCCAGCCATTGACAGCTTCATCAGTCATAATCTTGGTGAAAGAAATTGTCAGTCCTTCACGGAAGAACCTCTGACAAAGTTCACTGCGAGTGTCTATGCCTGGAAAAAAAAATGTTGGAATTACTTAATGAACAGAGGGAACTGTAATATAATGCTATTGAGATCTAATGACAATTTAGCATATATTGCAATCAAGATTCATTGTTGTCAGATTCAGCATAACAAAAGTATATATTTAATTAGATTAGTACTTTTTGATCAAATGCATTAAGGGTGCACAAACTGTGAAAACTTAAAGAAAAAGTTATCTCAATCAGACAAGTCTTCCGTTATCAAAAGTACAAGTCTCTGGATTAGCAACATGTTCTCAGGCCTATACTTTTTAACATACCTTGATCTACAAATGAAGAAGACATAAAAGACAGAAGAATTTAAACAAGTATGATCTGAAAATACCTTCTTTGCAAAGTCTAATTGCAGCATCAAGTAATATTTCTAACTCTCCCTTAGGGAGAACAGGTACAACCCAGCGTGGGCGATTGATCATTTCATCCAGTCTGGCTAACTCTGCTGCTGGAAATTCTGGCTCTTGTTCCTCAGCTGTCTCCAAGACCATATCTCCTTGTCCATTTTCTTCCCCTCCCCCTTCTCCAGGATTTAGGGGTGGTGGTTGCTGTCCAATGGGAACTTGTCCAGGCTGTTGGGGCTGCTGAGGCTGACTCTTGTCCTGAGGAGAGTCACCTGCAGCTGGGCTCCCTCGCATTACTATCGTCATGTTTGCCTAAAATGAATGTAACAATACATATTTATAGCAAGTTAAAAATGCCAAAAATAACAATTTTAATAAATATAAACAAAGAACATGTTTTTTTGAAAATAATGTCAAAGATTTCTTTTCCTGAGGGAGGGAATTGTTAACATATGAAGATCTACATCACTCCAAATACCTTTCCAAAACTGGTAGCCAAAGATGGACCAACTCTAAAGTTTTAATGGCCATTTCAAATATCAGGCAGCCATGTCTTAAAAATTAAATTGCCATAGAAACTGAAAGCATTAATCAAGTAAATATTTAATGATAAAAGATGACAAAAAGTGACTTTCTTAGTCAAGGTAAATATAAAGAATATTTTTTATGGTACATTATATTAATTAGTATCATAAACCTGACAACAGTAATCATCTGCTTCAACCTCAGGCCAGTCAATGAAATTTATTATATGTTGTATTTTAAACCAACTGTCTACATGTTATCCAGTATTGACCACTCTGATGACGTAAGTGGTTAGAGCATCCTCCTCGGATGCGGGAGGCTGAGGGCTTGAACCCCAGCCAAGTCATACCAAAAACTTATCAAAATGGTACTAGCAGCTGCCTTACTTGGCGCTCAGCATTAAATTGTTCATATTAGGACTGGTTGGCCTGGTTTCAGGATAATGTGACTGGGTGGGACATCATGCTACATGTCTGTGGCATGATGCCCCAGTGCCAGACATCACTATAAATCGCCACACTGCAGACATTGTAATGATATGACCAAAATTGTTAAAGCTCAATTAAAAATTAATAAAACAAATACAACACAAACACATGTTGTTTGGCTTTAGATATTTTCCACATATTTTATATTAATGGCAAAAATCCAGGCTTCAAAGTCTTTGGTACAATATTGATCTTATTTGAATTTTAAACTACTTTACCAACTTTCAAAAATTTTGCTAATCAAGATAAGGGCCAAAATTGAATGAATACAGAA
This sequence comes from Megalonaias nervosa, assembly GCA_016617855.1. NCBI lineage: Eukaryota > Metazoa > Mollusca > Bivalvia > Unionida > Unionidae > Megalonaias > Megalonaias nervosa. Next base: position 162,179 of record JAECUM010001369.1, read on the forward strand.
CTGTGTCATGCTGGCATTATCCAAACCAAATTAACTTTGGCTGGTGATGTCACACCAGTTCATATCACTATTGATAATAGCTGCGAGATATTTTTGCTGCGAGATATTTTTGCAGACAAGTCCACAGCCACATGTCACTTCTGTTTCTACAACTATGCAATTTTTGTAAACAATATTATCTAAGATGTGTACATGTATGCAAAAGGGATTCTGTATTTTTGAAAGTAGTAAATCAGTTTGTCTTCACTATGTTTATATAAAACTGGATGAGAACAATCAACATTTCTCAATGAAGGTCCTTAAATGTCATATATGGACAACAAACAAAACCCAACCAATATCGAGAAATAGATAATTATTTTCTTTTATTCAAGTTAACAAGTTCACAAAACAGCTGTTAAGGCAAAAATATGTACATGTTTCCTATTGCACTGGTTTTAAAATTAGGGTAGGTAGGTTTGTTGTTTTTTAAACACTATTTTATAATGACAAGTATTTATAATATGCTACCTGCTTCAAGTACTGGGTCGAGGTACAAATTTCTGAAATTTTTGGAGTTAACTTTCCTTTTTTTACCCTGGTGGAAAAAGTGCTAGGGTCAGCAACGAAAAACATGATGGTCTGCTGACTGGAAACATTTTTCTTCCTACTTGCTATATATATTTCTCTTTGTTGTGGCCTTTTAGCGTCATGCTGACATCAGGGATAGATGAACAAAGAATTTGTCTGTGTCACTATATAATCATATGCTAAGTTTGAGTGTGTGTGTGTGTGTGTGTGTGCATGATTTGGATTTTTTACGTAGCTTTAACAATTTTTCAGTCATATCACTATGATGTCTGCAGTATGGCAGTTTATAGTGATGTTGAGTACTGGGGCATCATGCCGCAGACATGTAGCATGATGTCCCACCAAGTCACATTATCCTGACCACAGGCCATCCAGTTCTAACACTAATCTCTTAATGCTGTGCACCAAGCGAGGCAGCTGTTAGTACCATTTTTCTTCTAAGTCTTTGGTATGGCTTGGCCGGGGTTCGAATTCACGACCTCCCGCATCCGAGGCAGATGCTCTAACCACTAGGCCACTGGAACAGTCGCTAAGTTTGAGTAAATCTGCAATATTTTCAAGGGACAAAATGTTATTGAAGCTGTTATCATTTAAGGTGTTCTTTAGATGTATCAACAAAGTGTGTTAAATGTTAAAAATTCATTCACATCTGTTTGCATTATGATGCTTAAAAGCCAGTACAACTATAAAAAAACCCAAGATAAAACTATTTGTTGTAAAGTTTGGCCCAAATCCACAAGTATTGTGCAAATCCGTGTTCTTAATAAGCTGAAGTAAATACAAAAAAAATCATAGCAATGACATCCAACTTGACCACAAGGTCATTTAGGTCGGGTTTTCAAAGTCATTCACAAAAGTGCAGACAACATGTCAGATCTGTGCCATTTTCATTCAGAAGAAATGATTTTGAGCAACCCAATGCAAGAGTAGCAATTAACAAGATGTTTCTGATGTAAGGTGTAATTATTATAACCTGTGAATTAGTTGGGTGGATTCCATACTGTATGCATTCATCATCTACAATCAATAAAAGTGGATTAAGTGGAAGGCAAGGCAGCAATTCCTCATCTCTCTTTCTCTCTCACTAATGGCAATATGTGCCTGTAGAATTCTCTCTACACAAACATAGATTCCTTTTATTGCTCTATTTCTCCCTCCCTCCCACCACCCTATGTGTGGATAAAAGGATGGATCTTAAATTTACAGTTTTTTAACATGACGTGATGACTTCACTGAAATAAAAGACCAATAAATAGTAGTAGTAGGGGTCATGCTACTAGGCAAAGTGGGCGACTAAATCGCCTAAAAAATGTAAACTTCGCCTTCTTTTAGGAAAGCAAAAATGACTTCGCCCTGTGATTTTTTTTTTGCGGTACACTGACTAATCATACCTTTTGAAATGCTCCCTCACCTCAGACAGGTTTATTCCAGTATTGTGTTGTAGCAAAAGGTATTCTTCAAGCCATCAGTAGCTAGGCCTAGTTTTGATATCAATTACGCTGACAAACTCTTGCACATTCACAGGCATGTGTTTTGATAGCTGATTGACCATTAACCATCTCCCCAGTTGGCAACTAGGTCCCTATCACTACCCAATTTACCCAGGTTATCCTTCAATGATAAAAACATATAAACTTGTGTTTTGAAACTTTAACAATAGTATGTATGTGTTTTAAGAATAAAATCAGTGAGTCATGAAATTAGTTTGAAACTGTAAGTGTACCAGTAATGGGGAAAAAATGGCAGACATCGCTATGTCTGGGAAGTACCAGTTTATTAGATTGTCTGTTTTCGTAAATCATCGATCAAATATATACAGAAAAATATACAATTCATAGAAAGCAAAGCCTATGTATTATGTTATTTAAGATTTAACTTTAAAATGCAATTATATAGGTCAGAAACGCAGGAGACAATGCTATGCTGTGGAATTCATGAGAAGCCTTGTAAGGTCAAAGTTGTTTTCTGACTTGACTCGTATTTGTGAAAATACAGAAAAGAGCTGTGAAGCAGATAATATTCAATCAATGCCTAAAATTAATACAAGTATGTAGACAAATAAATAAACCATAAATCCGCAATCCTATCATGGACTGTTGTAATGAAGCTATATAAGGTTGAGTGATTACATTACGAAAACCCCTCCTTCTAAAAACAGATGCACTCATGTCTGTGTTGATTCGGTTGGAAAGAAGGATTTAGTTCACATACCGACTATAAATGAGCCATGACTGTAATTTTTTGCATTTCAGTGTGTTATGTATGAATAGTCAATGATTATTGTTAGAATAGTTACTGTAATGTTTTATCCGCAACAAAAAAAATGAGGACACTTGTGCATTTGCCCTCGTGTAAATGGTACAGGGGTTGTGTCAAACACATTTAGAAATCTTTGAAAGTGCCATTATTGTCAACTTTTAAAAAGCATATAAAAAAATAATTCTAAAATATTTTAAAAAATTGAATAAAGGTTGTTGATTAAGCATTTTTACCAACTTGCACTTACAATAATGTAATCTAGGTACCCAGTTAAATTTTGTTACAATGCAGTTTCTATTATTCTCTTTTAGAGTCATATGGCCAAAATAACTAAGAAAATTTTCTACTAGGAAATAAAGTATTGCTTAAATCCAATATTAAATAAACGGCATAATTCAAATAAGAAAACACACACACACACACACATATATATATATATATTGCATTTCTTGCTTTGCGTCCACTTCTCCCTGTTGAGCTCTCACTTCTCCCTGTTCTGTCCAAAAGGAGAAGTCACTTCTCCCTAAAATTCAAGTCTAGCTTTACCCCTGTAGTAGCACCATTTTATTTATCATTTCTTTTAACCATAAAGCAATATTTATCATTTCTTTTAACCACAGAGCAATAAAGTTATATTTGGTCTCTACATTATCCTGAATTGATTTAGTGGTTTTCTGCATCCTGTGGAATCCCCTAACTAAACTAAAGCAAAAACTAAAGAAACTCTAGAAGATCTATTTTGAATGGAGAGAAACAACACTAGTTTTTGATAAAGGAAATGTGCCACAATCAAAGATTAGCCATCAAGCTAAACTGGATATTGTCAAGATTTCTAGAGAAAGTCTAACTGCTTGCAAACTTCTATGAATTCTCAAGGACCATTGGACATGTTATCACATAGGCAGCTGTCAGATATTATATCAAGCAGTGCCAGATAGAAAATCTGATATCAACACACTATTACAACCTTATAAACATACGCACACAATTCAGGGTACTGCTCATGAAAATCAAATCATTCAAGATGTACTGAGTAATGAAGCTACCAGTAAAGATGTCAAAAGGGCTCTGACTGTATTTGGCACTTATACATGCAGTGCCACTGTGAAGCAAGTTACACGTGATGCAGGATTTGTCAGCGTGCAACCAAGATACTGCCAACTAATTTGAGATGTGAAAAAGCTGAAACACACTGAATTCTGCAACTGTCTCCTTGCAACAAATGATGCACTAGATGATATCTGATAATGTTTTGATTAGTGCACCAATTCTTCTTTCTACCACTGAATTTTCTTTTATGAGACTCAATGAATCTAATAGCCTGTGGGTTGTACAGTATGTTTCAACAAAATGCTCATGCAATAATAATAAAGAAAATACTTCAAAGTTCACTCAATCCCCAAGTATGTTACTGTCAACATAATGGCAGAGAAAACAAACCCACAGAAGAGCTGTGGCTTTCAAATTTACAACAGATAATGACATGGTTTTTATATTTTATTTTTGTATGACAATAAGACTAGTTGACTAATGGTCTGTGGTCTTCACCTTAGCATGTACTGAGATATAATTTTTCTTGAATAAGAACACATCAAAGGGCTTCTGAACTCATTTTAAAATGCACATGTTTTGAGACTGTGACGGACTTAATAAGAACTAATTAATGATAATATTTAAGGATATGTTCTGTGTAGGCCTTTGTCCCATTGTTAATAAACACCAGTAGATACTGTAATGACAATAAGAGAGCTTATGCATCAATCACTGTATTTTCTCACCAACACTGAATAAGGGTGAATCGATGAATAAGAGTAGGTTAACAGAAGAATTGCTATTTCAACAAGAGATTATTAACCCTTTAGCTATGACTGCCACATCTAAGCGTCACCTGTAAATAGCTCCTGAACCCCACTGACGCATATATGCAGTGTTGATAAGCCTCGTTTACTACCCCCATGTCGCTTATGTGCGTATAGTTCAGCAGTACTCGAAATCTCAGTGTTGCATCTATGCGGACGTTACTGCTATGTTATCTAAACGTTGATTGGTTGAAAGTATAGAATTTTACTTATTTCTGCTTATTATAACCAATGAGAGGGCTGTTCACTCAACATTTTGATACAGGTTTGAAAGCTGAGAGGTTAAATTTAGACACACTGGAAGGGCTTTCCTGCAATTTATGAAACACGTGTAGTTGAGATAAACAAAGATGGATTCCGATTCAGATATAAGCGACTCTGAAGGGTTCAGTGCAAGCGATATTGAAGTTTAATGGATCATTGTTAGAAAATGGATCAGATATTGATGTTAGTCCCATTTCAACACCAGATGTAAGTGATTTTGAATCGGATGAGGAGGAGGACATAGTCCCACTTGCACAATGGAGTGATGACCTCGCCGTGTTCGAGATCAATGATTTTGATTCTCATGTTAGTTTAACAATCGAGTTTGGACCACTAAGCAATGAGAAAGATTTTCTTTTCAAGTTTTTTCCTGAATGTCTGGTGGAAAAGCTTGTGAAAACAAATGATTATGCCAAGAAAACAGGGGACCAAAAGCAAGACCTGAAATGTAAATGTTGGATTTATTTTGTGGGATTCAAAACAGCTTATATGACTGGGATTTCTTGTATGATAGGATGTAGGAGTATATAAAGTGGAAATATATGAATAACAGACACTATACAAGGTAAGCTGTTTTTTATTTCACTGAAATCCAGCAAAAAGTAATGAAATAATGAATATAAATGTAACCATGTTTTTATTGTCAGTTTCTGTAGTCAGTCATGATGATGCTCTAGCATTCAGCCCAGCAACCAGCCTCAGTAGTCTCAGTAACTTATATGACACCACTCAGCAGTAGTGAAACTGCACAACAGCTGTAGTAGCTAAAGGGTTAAAGGCTTTTCTGTTTGATTATAAATGGTGATTATTTCTTAACTTCCTGATCTCCTGTTTCATTATTCAATTTGGTATGCGAAGTTAACAAATAGGTTGGATCGGTGTTTTATGAGACAACAAATAGTTATGTTTTTCATTTGGTATTATAATTGTCAAGATCTTAACAGGGTCAGCATAGGCTAAAAATAGATTTTGTGCATGAACACACATACACAGAAATTAACTTGAACAAAACAGGGTACCAGACAAAGACTGAAAAATCACTTGACAACACATTTATCGCTTCCTTTACAAAGATGGCTGTTTGTCCACTCTACAAAAGTTTCGTCTGCATAATTAAATCGCATGCAGTTAGCAACATCTGAATAAATCATTACCAAACATTAACATGTTATCATGTAAATGGAGACACATTATTTTAGAAGAAAGCCGGTTGTTCTACTTGACAACATCGGATGAGGTGGGATGGGAGAACTTGCTGAACAATTTTATGTAGAAAAGAATTGAATAAAACAATTTTATGTTGAAAAGACTTGAATAAACAACGTAACCGATAAGGATGTTATTCAGCAGCTGTGGGAAAATGGAGCAAATGGAAAGAGAATTATGTATGTACCAAGATTTAAATGACGTTTTCGAATGGTTTTGCAATGTGCATGACAACAATACCTGCTTGCATATCACGCTTATGCCCAGAATAAGAACTCTTAATGTATATTCAGTTGAAATAAGTCTATTATTATAACAAGAAGAACCTCTTAATAATTAATGTTATTTTTAAACGACGATATTAAATGAAGATATTAAATACTTTGAAGTATGTAGCTTTCTTACTATGTCATTACATATACTTCTCACAAAAAATTTAGCCCCCCTCTGGCCACCCATCTTATAAGGCCACTTTCCCAGTGCAGAAGGGGTGGCCATATAAGAGGGTGACCACTGTACATCAATTACAAATTTACAGGAAGCTAGCAAAAGTTGGATAAGTTTATTTGAGGCAACAAATAGTTGTTTTTTCACTTGATATTATGCTCAGAAGAAAAATACATTGGTAATGGTGATTCTTTTATTTCTTAATCACTAGATTCATTATTTGATGCCTTACTTAAAAACAGACCCAAAGTTAATTGTTGTTTATATCATATATACTTAGCAAAACAATACATTCATCATAAGACATATCTAAATCATACCCTGGCATATTTTTGAAGTTGTTTGAAATGGGTACCTTCCCAATTTTAACACATCAAAATACAAGGTTAAAAATAATACCCCACAAAACACAACCAAAAAACCCACCTTAACTGTATATGATCATAAATATATTCTCTTATTAATTTTTGTAAAAACAAAATGGCAATATGATATTTTTTATCTTTTTTGCAAACATAAATCTTCTTAGTAGAAATTTTATGTATGATAATTTAAACGATTTTTCAAAAAATACAAAGTGATATCATGCAGACCTGCCAACCCTGAAGAGTCCGTCTCAGTAAGTCAGCTAATTTTTTTTCTGTAAGATTGACCAATTTTCAGTAAGGTGTAACAAAATATCAATAACTACTATAATTGTAAAGCTGGAAAATGTAATTAAAAGTTTGATGCAGCAACGATAATCATTATGTTCAACTGAGAAGTTTGTAAAGTACGCGCAGACTTTATTTACCACTAGTACAGTAGCACAAACTTTAGTTCCAAACCCTATGCAACCCAATAGCTTGTTGCTATCTCTCAACTTGACGTAATTCTTGGAAATTCTTTTTCCATTTCACATGACAACGGCAATCATATCTCCCGCCATGAGACATACTCAAATTGGCATGTGATGTCCAATAAATGTAACTGTGTCCTTTCCAGCTTTTCTAGAAGCTTAGTTTCCCTTTCGTCTTAAAGATGCATCGCTTTCTGGATGCCATTTAAAAAAGATTCTATAATCAACAGTTTGATCATGCAGATGCTTCGCATGAACAATTAGGTGCAGTTTAAAGCGTCTGGGGTGCTGCTGTAAAGTTAGTCTGGTTCCCTGACTAATTTCACTAACTCTAATATCAAACCCGGATCCAATCAAACACGGGTGAACCAATTATCCGGATTTTTCGGCAACGATCATTTTTCCGTAGTTTTTTTTTGTATGCCATAAGTCTGTATTTTAAGGGTAATTTTCCTAAGACTTTACAGCAAAATCATAATGGTTGGCAGGTCTGTGATATGTACGAAAATATATGATACATTTAAATAATTACTATTCTGATAACTGGATTGTGTACAAAAAATTAAAGGGTCTGGAAAAATACATGAAACACCCGAATAGGCAAAAGCAACTCTAATCTAAGACAACAACAAAATACACTAATCTCTGCTTTTGTATGTTCATGCAACAATTACTAAAACTATGCTTTCTCAAGTTTTTAATTACCCCTCTAAAATACTGTGACTGATGTCAGCAAAAATCCTATGTTAATGAGAACTCATGCTTTGGGTACCTATCAGAACTGGTGCATATTTGTTCCACTTCAGTCAGGTATGAATGGAATTCTGTTGTAAAAGTTTTTATGTTTATGGTTCATTATAGTTTTTTTCACAGCAGGGAGTGCAAACTCATTGACTTTCATATAATAATTAACAAAGTATATTGCACAAACTGCTCATGTAGCACTGAGAAGAAAATAAATAAGATTCATTGCACAAAATGTAATACTAATACAGCTTGCTTAGCATTGTCATCATGTTAATATTATCTAAACTTTGATTTGCCATTATGTCTATTATCTTCATTAGAACTGGGACATTTTTATAATCTGGTGAATTACATTTTTTTTCAGTATCAGGAAGGAAGAAAATTGCTTCCAAAAGAGATAATGATGTAGAAAAATCTCTCTCTCCATGGACCTCTTTAGAGAATGCTTGCAGAGATCATACACAGTGAACAATGCCAATTTGATCAATACTATGTCCACTAAGCAGTTGTCAGCGACAACTCCGCAAGTGTGGTGTGCAGAGCTATTTTATTAGCCATGTGGAAATGATGGGAGGTTTATTTACTTAATCCACTCTCTCCACCCCACCACAACTCGGGGATTTTAAAAAAACCAAGTTGCTGTTGTTGTAGGGTTTAATGCCATTTTTCAGCACAAGAAAGGCTATATGTGGCGGCCAGTATAAATGGTGGAGGAAGAACCCGGGAAAACCCCGGAAAGAACCACCGACCCACGAGAAGCTACTGGCAAGCTTTCTCACATACCCACATTGGTCGAACCTTAGACTTGAACCCATGCCGACAGAGGTGAGATGGCAATGATCTGTAATGGTGAAAAAAATCAAGTGAGATGTACTGTAGCAATAACTTGTGCTAATGAGTGGATGGGCAATAGACAACAGATCATCCCATAAACTCTTCTGGACTATGACCAGTACAGCTTGAATAACAGGTGATTAAATTGGTAAAACACAGGTCTGTCAGAGGCAGATGCATTGACATTAAAGTCCCATTGTCAGTGAAGACATTTGTAGCTACATGTATATTAATATATTTACAGAGATATCTTTTTTGAAAGCCCAATTCACAACATGGAGAAAGAGAGAGAGGTTATTGCTGTAAAATGTGCCACAGGACAGAGTTACATGTAAAAGTGAATATCATTATTTTAAACCAACCATAATCAGGCAAAGATACAAAATCAAACCATGAGAATAGGAGATATCAAATAGTAAAATGAAAGGATTAACGCTGAGGGCTAAAGGAGCCGGTGCACCTTTCCTCAACATCATGAAGATAGAACATCAAAAACTTGATTTTATTATAAGCTAAAAGAAAAAAGCCTTTAACCCAATCCTCATATTTCTTTGACAGAGAGACCTGTGTACAGAATTGAAAAAGACAAATGCTGTAGTATCATTTATTTTATTGGGGCTCAATTTTAATGGTTTAAAAAAGTTCAAAAAAACAAGACATTTTCGTTTTTACTTAAATTCATGGTTTTGACAGTCGATTTTGCATATCAGTGTGTACATAATTTTGTGATTTAGCAACTACAACCACCCAAAATAAAGAACATAACAAAAGATAAAAACTATATTGGTACAAATGGCGGTCACAAGAATATTTAAAACAAAACTACCACATGTATGAGCACAAAATTAAAGACCTTAAAAGTATATTACTTAGACCGTGTTTTCATCCAAGTGAATAACATCAATGGAAGCAGAGCAACCAACAATGCTAAAACAATACTATTAACTCTGAGAGCACAAATAAAACACCTATCAAGATCAATCATTACACTGTTTTTTGGTTAAAGTGCTCAACATTAAAGAAACCAACACCATCAAAGTGCAATGAAGCCAACTAATTTGAAAGACAGTGGGTTATCTCCCATGTACAGACCGGCTTCATCCATTAGACATGACAGTAAACAAATAGTAAATAGAACAATTTTATAAAATCACACATCCACAACATTTATGCTAAACAGGTCATGAAAGCCATTTTGGAAAAGGAGACTGTTACTGGTGATGCAGAGCTGCCAACCCTCCAGACTCACAATTAGTCAAAAGGAGGATCAAAATTAGTGAATTTTGAACACTGTGATAAATTATACCATGACACTAGCTCCATCCACTTTGATGGTCAGTACTGAATTACATGAAAATCCCAAAATAAATCTACAACATATTATTTACACTGAATAAATGTACAAATTTATCTGGGGCAAAATTTACTTCACTATTTGTCATGATATGATGTTGTTGCAGACTTGAACTTACTCAATTGGGCTATGATAAATTTGTTACCAAAACAGTTCAGGCTTCTTGCCTGCTGGTTAATCTTGGTGACTAAAATTGTTGCAAATTTTCAGCACTCAAGGAGGCACTAAGTTTGTCTTATTTTTCATCACAATAGAAAATACACTTTCACTCTCACTGTTGTTGATCTCCAACTGAGAAAGGCAGGTTATATTCAACAAGAAAACTCACAACCAATGCTTCAGCATCTGTAGCTCACAGGATTCGAGTAGGTGGCTTAGAGTACTCCAAAGCTGAAATGGGGATGCTCTTAATTTCCCTGATATCTATAGGCATTTTGCTAAAAGTTTGCTTTTTCACTTCTTTCTGCCACATGTCCACAGGGGCGTGTATCATTGCTGACAATATACGTCTTACATGTACTGTATAATAATACTATTATATAGTACATGTATGACAGGTTGTTGTTGTTGTTATAGGGTTTAATGCCATATTTCAGCACAAGATAGGCTATACATGGCGGCCAGTATAAATGGTGGAGGAAGAACCCGGGAAAACCCCAGAAAGAACCACCAACCCACGAGAAGCTACCAGCAAGCTTTCTCACATACCCACATAGGCCAAACCCGAGACTCGAGCCCA